>JUFY01034287.1:53145-107383 GCA_001855655.1 Leptopilina clavipes
ATATTATAATATTAGTAAATTATAATAATTGTTATCAACTATTGTTGTTATTATTATTCCATTGTCTTAATTATCTCCTTGACAGAAAGGGGAGGGGGTTAATAGGGGAAAAAAATGCTCTCATTTAAATTAAAAAGCAAAAATTTCCCTTTGACTTGTATTTCATATACTCGATATCTTCTATTTTTCGTGAAATTTTTTCCCCTCTTATTTCTTTCCACTTAATGTTGTTTTAATTTTAATTTTTTTTTCCTTACTTTCCTTTTTATTATAATTATCTCTCCCTCTCGTTTCGTTCAAAAACGGACGGTTCTATATTGTTAGACTTTATTATCATTATAATTATAATTATTCAGTGTTAAAGTGAAAAGAATAAGAATTATGAATAATTTTCCAAGTATAAAAAGAATATGAAGGAAGGGGAAAAAAAAAATTTGTTCTTTGATAATTTCCAAGTAACTCGAGTTTCTAATTTCACTAGTTATAAAAGGGTGGTGTAGGTAGCTTGGCAGTAGCTCTTTATTCAAAACTTTACAAGAAACTTTGTAACATTAATACTCATCAGAACATTCATTTTGTTTATCCTTGAAGATCGCATGAAAGATTTACCAGTGAACTAATTATATATAGGCACCAAATAAGTACTTATCCTTTTATCAAAAGCGAAACGATATAATGCACAAAGTTTAAAGGAAACATTTCAAAGTCTTCTTTTTCTTCTTCTTCTTCTTCTTCTTCTTCTTCTTCTTCTTCTTCTCAATTATTAAAGCAATCTAATTAAGAAAAAAATCTTTAAAAACTTTTCATTTATTTTCCACTTTAATAATATCAACTATATATTATGTGTTTGTGGCAAAATTAAAATTATCGAAAATATTTCCCCATGTAGAGAAGAAGAAGAAGAAGAACAAAAGGGATTATAATTTAATTAATTAAGCACTGAATTTACATGCTATATGGGCTTAATTTGTTAATTTCCTGCGGTAATTGGATGCTATGAATTTATAAAGGAATTTATAGTATACCACCATACAGATTGGCATAACTTTCTAAGTAAAAGCAAAAGCTCTCGTTCAGTGAGGGAAATCACGTATCACCTTTGCCTTTATTGATCAAAATTGGAATTTTCAATAAAACGACAGACACACAGCAATTCTCTCGAGAGTTTAAACTCCTTCCACTCAGATGACCATCAGAATGCGTTGAGCCTGAAATTAATTCGTGACGTGGAAAAATTATTCCCCTTAAATATTAACATCCACCGTCAAATGCGAATTTTTTTTTCCTCCTTCCAACCACTCCAGCTCTTTTCAACCTCATGTCTTTCGATAATATTGATATACCAAACTTTTCAATTACAAAATGACGACTGATTCTTTTGATACAATATCCAACTATATAGGAAAAGTAACTCGATACTGTTTTTCAATTTTGTCCTGTCATTTCTATTATAACAAAAAAAAAGAACAAATTCTCTGCGGGGTATGTAAGAGAGACAGACTCATATTTCTTTTAAAAGAAAATCATTTTTTGTCAATTTTAATTTTTCTTCATTTCCGATAATTATTTTCTTCTTTTATTTTGGTTTATTATTGCAAATATCTATCGTGCGCGAGAAATAATTATTTTAAGTGATGAAAATTTTGGTCTGATTGAAAGATGAATAATTCAAGACATTTTAATTTTAGTTGGAAAAGACAAACTAATTTTCAATATTAATTGACAGGTGAATATTTTAGAAGAACACGATTGAGTATTGCAAGAGAGAGAGAGAGAGAGGCATGTATGTTACAGAGAGAAGAGTAGCTTTCACGAGTAATTCTACAAACAGTAGCCAACTAGGGATAAATGATGAGTAGTTCTAATCAAGGCCAACTGTTCATTCCGATATTCAAGGCAGTCAGAGAATCCGATGGTCTGTTTCTGTTCGTTTATGTGGTAACGGATAGTTTAATTACTTTGCCTAGTGCCAATCCTATTCGCAAAACACCAACAGTGCATTCTAAACTCAGTAATTGACTTGTGTCATAAAACTTATATTATATATATATAGTAAAACCCCCTTCCATATAAAAGACGCAATATCATTTCTCCAGTTTATAGTATACATCATCATAAACTTTATTCACCTGTCTTTGTTTTGAATTTTCTATTGTTGGAGATTTATTCAAAAGATGAACCAAAATTCATGAAAAATTCTAAATATTATCTTTTAATTCATCTGAATTAGTTAAAATCAACTAAATTGTTTTGATTTTTTTTATTTCAAAAATTAGTTAATATTAAAAATAATATAAATCATATAAATAAAATAAATAATGTAAATCATAAATAATCTTTAAGTAAAAATTACTAATCATTAATAAAAAAACTTGCAAATTACTAAAAGAAATTTTCTTTCACTTGCGGTAATGATGAGACAATGAGAAAGATAAGAAGATGATTCATTGTGAATTAGAAATGAATTGAAATAGTTTCTACATATGTATATAAGGAAAATGACACACATATATTTTTGGAAACAAAAGAGAAGCTCATTTGATCTTTGGGATTTACTTGATTAACTAAATATTCTCTAATAGGTAATGATCTGATTGACGATAATCCATCCATTATGAGCGTAATGGATATTCGTACGTGCCCTTCAATAACATAATACCCTTTACAGTAGTCCTTTCTGCAAACTCTCAAAGCTTGTCGAGGATTATTCATTTGAAGATATATAAGTTTAAAGCATTTCAATTTAATTGAAAATGCCAAAGTTAATCTGTTTAATTTTTCTGTATTCAAAATTTATTCACTCACTGAAATAAAGAGGAATCAAATGAGATTAATTCAAATGGTGAGATTATTTTTATCAGAGAAAAAAGTAAAAATAATAAAGTAGCAGAAAGAATCGAAAGGTTAAAGTTAGTGATCGAAATTGGAAAAGTTAAAAAAAGGAATGACGAAAATTGACCTTTACTACTGACACCAATTAGGAAAGAATTTACTGAGTCTGACTGAAAAATCTTTTTAGAAGGTTTAAAATTAAGAAGCTTTTCGTCTGACGAGAAAATTCTTTTTCTACTAACAGTATTACCTACTTGATTCAAAAACGTCTGACTAAAATTGACCTTTACTACTTGAAAAATATTACTTTTGACTCGCAAGTGGTAGTTTTTATTAACATTCTCTTAATTTACAAATAAAAGAATATGAAAAAAGTGATTGTAATAGAAAATTGATGAATTTTTACTTTTGCAAGAATAATATAATTTTATAATTTTGCATTCTGCGAGGAAAATATTCTTCTCGTGAAGAGAGATAGCTATGTAATTTAATTTTAAAATTGAATTTGTCAGAAAATATGTACGAATCGAAACAAATGCGGGAGAGTACGTAGTAGAGACAAAGAGAGAGAGAGAGTTCAGACGGAATAAAATTGTTTCTTTGAACTGTTATTATTGTTTTTTTTTAAGTTCAGCAAGTTCCATAGACACAGAACTGGATGGATCTAAAATGAAGAGCTCAACCCTTTATCTGAACTGGCAGGGGTTCCTGCCTAATTAATTTTCGTCCTTTCCATTTCTAGAACCACTAGTGGAAATGTCACTCGTCTGAGTCAAAGTGGACTCTAATCTCGACCATCAATTACACACCAACGACGGTTATCAACTTTATTCATATATATATATATATACCTGTTTCAAATTTTCCACCATAGTACTATTCCACTTTTTTTTTCTCATGAAACGAATTCAAAAATTGTCACACGACACCAGAAGATTAGATTTCTAAATTGGATTAAAATGATGAAACAAAAAACCTCCCAAAAAAATGTCACTGTCGAGAAATAAAAATACAAAAATGATTATAGAATAAAAAAAAGAAAATTATAAAAAAGTAAATTTCAATTTTTTCTGTAAATAAAGAAAAGGAAAACTATTTCCTAAAGAGCGTAGAATAGGTAAAAAAACTTGTAATTTATTTATAATGTTTTAAATAATGAAGATGTCGAAACAAAAAAAAGTTTCCAACCAGCTGGAAATTTAGAATACCTAACTAATTTAAATTGCATTTTAGGAAATAAGTATACACGATAGAAACTGTCGCAGAGTTTGTAAACCGTAGCTAATTGTAATGAGAATTTCGTCATTCCGTTGTTGTCAGAACTTTTGAATAAATTTTAGAAAAGAATTATATTCGGCAAAAAAAAAATGTTACTACGCTCTTCGAACAACATAAAATATTTCTTCTAGATTTGCATAACGATTTTAATTTGAAAAAAAAAGAAAAAAAACCGTTGAAAGCAAAAATAAAAACCAATATTTCATATTAAAATCGAGAGCGACAGGAATCTTTGTAAAAAATTCATTTTTTATTCCTAATATATTCTCACCGAATGCAATAATTTTCATTCAGAATAACACATAATTCTCCTTTTTTTTTCCTCGTTGAAATTAAGTTAAGGAAAAAAAAGCAAAAGAAAATAATACTCTATAAAAATGGAAATATAATTTTAATTGCAATTTAACGTGGAAAAATTGTTGGATATTTTTCATTGCAAATGAAGCATCAATTAAAAATTAAATTTTTTCAAATTTTTTTATTTGCAACGTATCGGGAAAGGTAAATGGCTTTATTATTATAACGAAAAATGAGAGCGGAACGTATACACACTAAATAAAAAGATAAAGCGTCAATTAAAAATTTAATGATGGCTTTCGGATGAATTTTGCCAAAAAATTAAGCTTTTTTTTGTACTAATTTTATTTATTTGTTTAATTAATTAGACCATGGAATATAAAATAATTTTACAGAATTAATAATTTTTTAATTATTCTGTGATAGGAGGTTTTGTCTGACTAAAGCGGTGTTTTACTACTAGTTCTACGAATAACTGCTATTAATTAAACTAGAAGTTTGAACAAATTTAGAGCACCATGTTTGAATAAAATGGATTTTTTCTACTTATTTTTTCTACTATTTTTTCTACTATTTTTTCTACCTTAGATGACTTCGAAACGCAATTGTCTGACAAAAACTCAATGTTACTACTGATATTGCAAGTGGAAACATTTATAGCGTTTTGTCTGACAGTGACTGACTTTTACTACTTTTAAAATACACCAGAAGACTTTGAAACTGATTTGTCTGACTAAAATTGTTTTCTTTTTTCCACTACTTATAGCAGAACTGAAAACATTTGAATCTGTCGTCTGATGATAACGGCCGTTTTTACTGAGGCGAAAATTTCGAACCGCTGACTGTAATCTACCATCACTACTGATATTAAAATTAGTGATTTTCGTAGCGTCTGACAGAAACGGACTTTTACTACTCACAATACTGTCAAAAGTTTCCGTCTGACTAAAATTATCTCTTTCTACTTGTATCGTTCCAACGAATTTTCTTCCCATGTCTGACTGTTGCTGACATACACTACTAGTAATTTGTGTAACATTTTTATCATTTCGTCTGAAAATGACTGTCCTTTACTACTTAGCCTTGGCAAAAATTAAAGAAAAATAATTTCCCCTACTGAAACTAATTACACGAATTTGAAACTCCTTGTCTGACTTGAACTGTCTTTTACTACTGCTAGCGAAATTATAATAATTTTAATCAACTGCGTTTTACTACTCATAAAAATAAAACCGTTTATCTTTTACTACTTTTACTATCTACTTTACAATTAGTTCCCTCCTTTATGAAGAGGCGGAAAAAGGGAAAAATTAAAGGAACAAAAGATCAAAAATTCTCTTTTTTTTAATTTTCGTTTCTAATTATTTTTCAATGAAATCAGACGAAAATTCTATCGAAGAAAATGCAAACAATGCGAAGGAGTTTTCTTTCGTCTTTTGACAGAACTTATCTAACCATCTGTATAAGTACTGGAGGAAGTGTATTATATTCCAGGAGAGCATTATGGGACACGTGCGTTGATAGTACCCTACAGGCATGTTACGGGAAGGACAGTGCATTCACGATGGAACTTAAGCATGTTGGTACAACTGCTTTCTGTAGCATGCCAACAAGTCCATTCAACCATCTCGTTTATTTCACATCCTGAAGGTATCTTGATCTATTCATGCATCTTGAATATGCGCCTGTATATATATATATACATTTCATAGGGCATATTTGATCAGTAAAGTCCATAGATTTATAGACGAGAGAATATCACAATTGTACAACATAAAAGCATTTTTTAATCCTCATTGATTTCATTTTTTTCTTTTTTTTTGCCAAATTATTTTCCTTCGAGTCAATTTTTCCTTCTTTTCATTTGAAACAGAAATTTTCATTTAATCTTTTACTTTATGTCTTGGAAAATGAGATATTTTATCTCTAGAACATATTTTCTTTTCATGTGAATAGACTTTTCTCCCTTTCTCTATTTCTCACCTTTAAAAATCACAAATTTCATTAAAAAATAAAACTCCCTATTTCGTAACATGTGTGAAAGATATTTTTATTTCTGACAAAAAAAGAAATCTCTTCTTTAAAAAAATGAGATTTTTCGGGGATTTCTTAATCGAAAAAAATTTAATCCTCAAGTGAAATATTACATATTTTTCCCAAACATTTTTTAAGACTTTTCACTAATTCAAAATAGAAAAAATACATTTTAAAAAGAGAAATTCCTGTTTGATGTGAAAATTGAATTTCGTAAATAATTAGTTCGAGAGAAAATTTAGAAAAATTTCGCGCTCACGGATTTATTATTCAAATAAATACAATTTTTACCCCTCCTTATCAGAGACTTTTGCACTTTTTTCAAAATTCTGTTATATTTCGAAATAAAATCAAAATGTAGAAAAAAAAAAAAATTATTTTCGATAAAGATAATAATGACAATTAGATTAAATATCTCAAATCGAACAAGAAGGGAAAATTTCTTGGTACATTAATTAACAAATTCGATCAACTAAGTGTTTAATTTCTTTAACAAGAGCAATTAAATTGGAGAAAATATTCCGAGTCTCCAACTTGGAACTAATTCATTCACTGGAATAATAATCCGTGTAAATCGGAATGCTAAATTGTTTTACTCACAGTTAGTAAAAGAGAGGGGTATAAGCGAGGGGAGGAAGAGGGGGGCATGAGGAGGTTACGAAAAGGGTAAATTTTCTTCTGTTGGTAGTGGTTTTGTTATCCGAGGATTTTCCCCCTGCTTACGAAAATGCATTACCTTAAAGTGCTTCTCGCAAAATAAAAGCGGCTCTACGTCAAATGGTTCAAAGGTTAAGGTAATAACATTAAGTAACGAGTCGACAGCGACTGTCACAGTTTTCACTCCTTTCTTTTCGCGAGGGCGTCTTAACGTTTAATATTGAATTTTCATTCTCGCATTAATTTTCATTTGTTTAGAGAATAAAAAAAAACAGGGGAGAAAAAAAACCATAAATAACTAAAAAGAAAGTTGTTGTACGATAATTATTAACCTTTCTCATTAAAAATTGTCTTTGACTCAATTTATACACTGAAAGTACATTCACTTTATACTCTTTGCCAGCTACTTACAACATTCTAATTTATTCATCCATCCCCCTCCCCTTTTTTCTCTCTCTCTTATATATTACTCGTAGTTTTTCTTGGAAATTAAATTCTTTTCCTTTAAAGGAAACTTTGATCGAAAAATTCATGACTCGAAAATGAGATCGAATTTGCCTCTCTAAAAATGAAATTCAAATTCTCGGACAAATTTAATGGAAGATAATGTACAAAAAAAAGATGATGATGATGATGATATAGGACATCTTACGGATATGAATTTAGTTTGAAAATTTTCTTCATCAATGAAATTATTTCCATTAGAAAAAAAAAATGGAAACAAAATATAAATCAGTAAAACAGTCGGTAATTATCAATTCATTGTTTTTTTCAATTTGGAAATTTTTTTTTTTGGGAGGGGTGAATAAAAGAAAAACTCACCCTTGCCTTCCCCTCGGAGTGCGCCAAGTGTCACCACAGGTGCACCTATTAACCACCAAAAAATACACAGGAACATAATTAGCACCGATGAGAGAAACTTCACAGTGTTTTTTAAGTATTCAGAGCACAAACGCGTTTCAGCTTATCGTTCCACGTTCACAGTTTTTTTTTTCTCCTCTCCTTTTTCACCCTCTTAAATGATATATATGTAAGTTTACCTAAAGTCCCACATTACGAAATCCTCCTGCAGAAAAATAGAAATAAAAATGTGTAAAAAATTTCCCATGAAAAATGTCACCAGCAGTGCTAAGTAGTCACACTGGAAAAAAAGGAAATTAAAAGTAAAAAAATTAAAAAAATAAGTAAGAATAATACCAGTAAAATAAGAGGTGGGAAATATATACAATAAGATATACAAATGGAGAAAATTTATTAAAGAGGAAATTATGTCCCCTTTATATTTATAATCCCTCATATTTTTAATAATAATAACAATAATAATAATAATCATAAAATTTACTTATCAGTAACAATTAATATAATCGCTAATCATTAAACTAATTATTATTATTATTATTAAAAATAATTAAAACGTAAATTTGGAATTATCATGATTATTTAATATTTATTGCATTTGTCAACAGTTCTTATCACTGATTTAAATTAACTACTTTTCTTTCTATTTAAAATTTGAAAATATCTTTTTCTAAATATTTTTCCCTTTTTTTTCGTGAAATTATGCCTTTCTCTTGGATAAATGAAAAAGTTTATTTTTTTAAAAATGATTCATAAATTTATCGATTTCCCTCTTTCCCAATGTAAAATGGAATTAGAGCTATTGAAAAGGATTGAAGTTTGAATGTTCATCAGGCGTAATGTGAAAAATCGTAAACGGAAGGCCCTTAAACTGAACAATCAGACGGGATAGCATCGGTAAAATTGACTGCAAGCCAAGAATAGTAACGAGGGCCGGGGAAATTTCAACTCGAATTTTCGTAAGAGAAAGGACAGTTGAACTATTGAATTGGGTAGAAATGAATGATTGGGTCAAGGAAATAGACGATGCACTTTGGTTGACCCTCCATATTGGTCAACGGTATTAACCACTTCGTATAGCTTCCATCAAATTCCCTCCCTCTCTCTCTTTATATATATTGTACCAATTTCATCATTCGTATCTCGTCATATTCATTTTAATTTTCAATTCAACGTCAAAACAATTTTATTTTATTATCTAATACTTTTCCTCAAAATTATCTCTATTTTTTTCAAATAAAACTTTTAGAAAATTCTCTCCAAACAAAATATTTCAGTTTTTCAAAATATTTCATTTTCATTTCAGAAAAATATTGATTGTGAATAAAAAAAATAAACTTGAAAACCAATTTTACAGTTTGATTTTGAATCGGAAAAAATATTTTTAGAGTCGGAAATTACAAAGGGAGAGGGGGCTAATTATTTCTCGATAACATATTCGGTAATTTCAAGAGTAACACATGTTTTTGGTCCTTAATCTAGGAAAGTGTATGTGTGTGTGTTGTTAGTCGGTACAAATGACCCTAAAGTACTGTTTCCAGGTTCGGGACAAGAAGATCTTATCTTTCCGAAACAAGCCCAGGAGTTTTAGCTGTGAACGCTTCAGTCGTGAATAACGAGTTAAGCTTCGAGTTTCATGGGTTCACCGATTCAGCGCAATGCTCAGCAAAAATTTTTCCCAATTTTCAAACCATCTACATCTCTTCCCTTCTAATCAATAATTTGGAGAAAAAAAATTATTACTATTGAAAAGTAATCGACTAAAATTGAAAAAAATTTAAATATAGAAATATTTTTTCTCAACGATTAAAATTTTTCCTAATTGCCTGCGAAAATTCCCTTTGAAAATAATTCGATCATGCATTTTTTCCACTATCTCTTGATTATAACCACTTTTTTCTCTATTTTTTTCGCCTGGTTTTAATCCAATTTTTTCCCTATCCCTTTAAATCCCTCTCTCTTTTATTTCTTCTTAATCTTTCCCTTTACATTTAACCTCATTTCTTTTTGACATTTCTTTTATATTCAATTAGAAACAAAATGAAATTTCAAACAAAAAATAAATAAATCGGATAGAGAATTATTAATTAATTTACGAATGATATTTTAACCAATTGTCGAAACACTAGTTTAGGGGTGAGAAGGGGTAGATTTGCCACGAGATGTTTTATCACTTTGCACGCGATCGAGGAGATTAGAGAATTTGAGATTATAATTGATTGAATTGGTTGTCAGGAAGTGTTAGAGGCAGGAGTAACGAGGTAGAGCCAATCCAGTGGCATGAATGAGGATTTATAGTGGCAAGGTTCGATGATCGTGATATAAACGGAGAGTGCGAGCGACACTTGAATAGCTATCTGGACCGAGGGAAACTGAAGCTGAGTTGAGAGCACGCGGTCTACGAACGCGAGTGCTCGGCGCACCGACCGAGACTGCCGCCCTCTTCAATTCTAGTCCCTCGTACAACAACGAAATATAGATGGAATTATATAGGCACTAAAACATCCCTATACCCTATATATCCCCGCTTTCCTCGTATACAGTAACACTCGTTATTGTTCTTCTTCCATTTTCACATAAAATTTAACACATCAAGCGAGTCTTTCAAACATGACCAGTTATTCTCGATAAAAAATATTATCCTCCACTTATATTCCAAAAAATTGATTCACTTTTTAAAGGAAAAAATTTGTGTGCCTGACTAAATTTTAAGGAAACTTACAGGAATGAAAGTAACGAAATATTTGCCACTGATAGTGAAATTATCTAATTTTTTATATAGAATGACTGAAATTAAATTCTGGTTATAGAAGAACTTATAGAAGATCTACTTGACAGAATTTTGAAAAGATTTAAAAATCTTTACATAGTATTTATTAGGTAAAGAATTTGAATTTCAAATTTCAATAAATTCAAATTTACTGCTGAGAAATAAATTATCAAATATGGAAGTAAAATGTATGACGAGAAAAGAATATTGCTCCTTTGTGTTAAAATTACATGTATAAAGTTTAATAATTCAATAATCAATTTTGTCGGACCAAACATTGATTTTACTACTTAAATAGATTTCAAGAAATAGATGCAATGTCTGAAGAAAATTAACTTTTACTGATACTAAATTGAAAATTTTTTCGAAATGTCTGACTGTAACTGACTTTTACTCCTTATGTAATCACTGGAATTTTTTCTAACCATTTTGTCTGACGAAAAAGGTTCTTTACTACTGATACTAAAAACTAACTAACTACAATGTCTGACCAAAACAGCCTTTTACTACTAATAGAAAGAATTTACTACTAATAGACAAAATTTTTTTTGCTACTAATAGAAAAAATCTTAACAAGCGTCTGACTAAACTAATCTTCTACTACTGATACAAGACTAAAATAACTAAAACTCCAGCCTCTGACTATAACAAACTTTTCCTACTGATTCTACAAAAGTGGAAGAATTTAATCACTAGTCTGATTCATACTTTCTTTTACTACTAGGATCTAAAATTCTGTCTTACTATAATCGTCTTTTTTCACTGCTACTAAAAAAGAAAATTATAATGTTTGACTGAAACTGACTTCTACTAGTTAAATCCGCTTATTAGGATTTAACTTTCCTTTTTTCATTGAAACGAGAAAGAATAAAAAGGTCTTTTACTACTGAAACTACAGTCTGACTCTAATTGTCTTATTCTACTGATACTAGAAATAGAAGTTCCTTTATCCAACTCTTTTACATACCAATAGCAGAACTACAAGTATTCAGACTATCGTGCCTGATCAATATACGGTCTTTACTACTTACACCAAGTTTTAACCCATTTTTTTACATTCTGTTCAAATGAAGCTGACTTTTACAACTGTTAAATAACTCGAAAAATTTATTTAGTCTGTGCTAGAACAAACTTCTACAATTTAGACAAAAATTACAAGAATTTGAACAAGTTTTTTTTTACTAATTAAACTCCAAATTGCTATCGCAACAATGCTTCATTAAAATATATCGTTACGAGATTACTGACATAAATAAAATGAAAATCCCCCGGAAACAGTGAAATTCTACTGATTTGTTTTGAAAGTTAGTACATAATAATGTTTTTTTTTCAGAGAATTTTACAACTGATACGAATTTAAAGTGAAAAATTATTTCAAAAATGAATTTTTTATTACAGGAGAGAATAGTTTTTAAACAAGTTTTGTCCATGTATGTAAATAGAGTGAAAGAGAGACAGAGAAAGAGAGAAGTTAAATTTTAAAAATTGAAAAAGTTTATACAGAGAAGTGAAACATGCATGTCCTTACAGATGTCAGAATTGGAATTTCAACATGTGAGACATTCCCGACTAGAGGAAGAAACTTTGAATATGTTTTATTTCAAAGATACTTGCTTCATTTTGTAAATATTCTTTGCTTTTTAAAATTTGCATCTTAAAAAAGAAGAATTGTAGAATATTATAAAAATGTTGCAAAATTCTCATAGAATAATTATAAATTTGCTTTTACTTTTTCGGAACATTAAAAGTGAAAAAAATTCTCATAGAATAATTATAAATTTGCTTTTACTTTTTTCGAACATTAAAAGTGAATAAAATTCTCATAGAATAATTATAAATTTGCTTTAACTTTTTTTGAACATTAAAAGTGAATTTGTATAAAAAGAAAAATCTATTTTATCCAACCATATTAATTTTCAAAAGTAATTAATGTTTTTTTCCAAAGAATAAATTTCATCAGAGGCATATGACTCTTAACGTTTTATCAGAATTCTCATGGAGCACGAAATCCACCTCACATTCGTGTCATAATTTTGAAGGAAATTTCCTAGAGACCTAGAAGGAGAAACGTAATTCAAAGAAATTACATGGAATTTTAACTAAATTCCTCAGAAATTCACACGGCAGATTTTCAAAGCAATAATTCCGCAAAATTCAAACAAAATGGAACAAAAGTTAAAACTTCAAAAGTCATTTTAATGCGGAAATTAATTATCCAGGAAAATCGAACTTTCATAAAAAAAAGTAATCGAATCTTAAATTCCAATTCAACAAAGTGAAAAATTTCTAAAATTGCAAGAAAAATTCTCTTTGAATGTAAAATAAAAAAAAAATGAATCGTAAAGTTGCTTTTTTTTTGCAAAATATTTTACAGGAATAAAATACGAGAAAATAGTAAATACAGGAAGAAAGTTAATGCATATAAAAGAAGAATTCATTGAAATTATTTTCTTTACAGAGAGAGATATGCGAATGATATGTTTTTTTTTTTGTTTGCAGAATATTGCAAAGATGAACAAGAAATATAAGTCAGTTTGTCGGTGCACACTTCAGTTGTACATTATGAACCTCATTATCCTATTTTCCTTCGCCGCATACTTTTATATCTACCTGCTGTGCAAACTCGATAATATCACGGTTTTAAACTCCGATCGTGCAAGCAGATTTATTTCAATGTGAATTTTAAATTAGAAAAACTTTTTCCACACAAAAGATTCTACTAAACACACATTTACTAAATCTTACAAAAGTTATAATCGATGCTTCAACGCAATAATTCAATTATACAATCATCACCATTATCTCACAGGATAAATTTTCCAGAGAAAAATAATTAATTAAAGGGGAAGAAATATTTTACCGTAATTATTATAAAACTTTACCACTAAATCATTTTCATGTTTTAATTTTCCTTTGAATTAATAGCCGATTTATTATATTTCAAATAAATACCAAAGGATAAAGTATTACAGTAAAAAAAATTTCTCCACATTTAACATTGGTATTCAATAAATACATTGAAAATGAGAATGTAAAAACGAAAGAATTATTTTTGTTTTATACACGTACAGGAAGAACAATATCTCTTTTGATTGTATACATTATGAATCGAAAATCAATTATATTGGATTGGAAATTTAACATCGAATGAGAAATATCTGTCAAAAAAAAAAATAAATAAAAAAATACATATAGATATATTTGTGGAAATTTGATCGATTAAAGTGGATCGAACAGTAGGAAAATCCGTACTCTTTAAAACTTTATGTAGAGAAAGCGGGAGAAATTTTGTCCATTTCGTGAATATTTGAAATGTTCATAAATTGAGACTGCCATTTCACGGAGACTGTGGCTATCGAACAGTCAAAAATGCAAGTAGGATACTGTATCTACTTATGCTGAGCCATAAAGCTTTGCAGTGAAATATGAAGTTCGTGCTTGGATATACCATCGAGCTTGTATACACACTCTGATTTGGATTCCGGACTCAAAAAAAAGAAAAAAAAAAAACCAACGAAAGAAAAAGAAGGAAGAAAAAAAAACATTCCCGAGTTAAGAAATATTTCTAGTTTCGATGAAACTTTTTCAGATTTGTTCATTTGGTTTTTCGATCGAAAACTCCTAACTATTGCCATATTGACAAAAATTATATATTTTCACTTCAAAAAAAAAGAAATTATAATATATTATACCAAAAATATACATATCCAAAGAAATGTTTCATTTGAATTGAATATAATTAACTTCAATTAAAAACAAAGTGCATAATTGTCTCTTCTAACTTATTTATTTGTTACAAATAAAAATTTTATTCAGCGCATAAGTAAAATTAATAAATAAATTTATTTTTTCCAAATAGAGTTACTTATTTGTACCAAATAAATTTATTTTTTCCAAATATATATTTACTTAATTGTACCAAATAAATTTATTTATGTTTTCCAAATATATTTACTTATTTGTACCAAATAAATTTATTTTTTCCAAATATATATTTACTTAACTGTACCAAATAAATTTATTTATGTTTTCCAAATAAATTTAATAGTAATTTTTTAATTCCAAATATATTATTTACTTATTTGTACCAAATAAATTTATTTTTTCCAAATATATATTTACTTAATTGTACCAAATAAATTTATTTATGTTTTCCAAATAAATTTACTCATTTGTATACTAAATAAATTTTATTTGAGTCAATCAAGTTTGATTTAAATAAAGAAATTTTTAATTCAATTGCAGTTGATTTGATATCAATAAAAATTAATCGCTTCAAGTAAATATTTATTTGATGATAAAGAATTGGTTATTTGAAACAAATAAATTTTTTTTTTAATGCAGCATATTTAAACTGAATATAATATATTATAAAATATTTTATATTTATATACTTACTAGAAGAATTGTGTTAAATTGCCCGCGAATTTAAAGTAGAAGAATTCGTGTATTCGTCCGAATTGTAAAATTATTCAAATCTTAAATTCAATAATTCTGAATCAAACTTGCTTCGTATTTCACAATATCGTCAAAAAATAAAACAAAAGGTACAATGAATTAATAAAAATAAATGATGAAAAGATTGACGAATAAAATATAAAAATTATAATATTGAAAGAAATGTAAAAATTGCTATTAATATTATTAATAATATTTAATATAATTTATATATTAAATAGCATTTATATATTTAATACATAATATCATAATATTTAATACATAATATCATAATATTTAATACATAATATCATAATACTTAATATATTAATACAATAAAAAAATTTATTTGATTCAAATAACGGATTACTTGTCTATTATCAAATAAATATTTACTAGCACCAAATAATTAAATAATTTTTATATTTGAATCAAAAGTTGATTTAAAATTTATTTGGCACAAATATTTATTTGATAATAGGATAATACTCAAGTAATTAATTATTTGAATCAAAGAAACTTTATTTTCACAGTATTCTTAATATAACATAATTAATAAAAATATTTTTTCTCAAATACGAATAATATTTTACACATTGGATTGTGCTTCCTCTTTAATGTCTAATTTTCATATTATGAACTTTTACACGTTTTCAGATAAAGCAAGCAATAGTGGAAAAATGTCACTGTAAAGAATAATTCACGCGTGTTGGAATAGGTCGCATGTGAAAGCAATGCAAATCATTTTTGTCAGTGAGGAACACACATATATACACATAAGTCTAACTAAACCAAAACTTTCTGTTTGTCTTCAAACTTGAGTTGATTTAGTCCGATACTCACGGTGAATAAACATGATAAACATGCACTTTAAGTCTAACTCAGTTGCATATTAAACCTCACAAGACCAATATGTACGAAATTGTAGTACGCACTCTCGGCGTAAAATTCAATTGCATAAATATGTGCATTTACAGTGAACGTAAATTATATTTCACCTTATTCATAATGCGTTTACAGTTTCAAATCTAGTTGCGGCTAATTTACTATTGTGCTATTGAAAATAAAAACAAAATATAATATTTAATAATACAGTCATCCTTCGATAATTAAACTCTTAATAAATTTAATAAAAAAAAAAATTTTACTTTTTTTTTATAGGAACCGCAATTAAACTTTTCACTGAAAATAAAATTTTTTTCTCCTAGGCTAGGTATTCATTCTCAATTTAAAATCAGAAAGTGAAATATCAATTTCAGTTGAATAACTGAGCAAATTCAAGACTTTGGGGGGACATTTAGTTTGAAGGATTGGTAATCGCGGGAGGGGGGGTCACAAAAAAGTTTCTTTCGCAAACAAAACTTTCCTCATATTTTATCCTCTTTTCAGTTCTGCCTTCTTAGTTTTGAAACACTTTGTTAAAGTTTCTAATGATTTGTCTACTACAATTCGCCCCCAAAAGATAATCCCTCGACTAATCGGACCGTCGATTTCCAATTTCTAGTACATTGGAGAAATCAATTTCGTACTTAGGGGCGCGTTTTCATTCTTCTCTGTTAATCTGTCGGGCACAAATTTGTCAATAAAATGTCGTTCAAGTTCTCTCAAACTATTGCTGTATTATAAATATATGAATTCAAAACGAAAATATCGAATATAAATGCAAACGGAATATTTATTTAAAGGAACGTTAATAAAATTTGTAAACGGGAAAATATTTCCAGTTAATGATAATAATTTTCTCATTCTCTACAATTTATATATTTTTTGGTATTTGAAATTTATAAAACGAATTTTTGTCTTTAAATAAAGAAGAGACATGAATAAAAAAAAATGTATTTACACGATCCTTTTTGTACGTTTTTTTACCGGATGTTAAATAAGAATATTCGTTTATAAATATTCAATTGCTACTTGAATTTTATACTGTGGAGGGAAAATAAAATAATATATAATTAAGAAAAACATCTGACAATCTAAATAATGTATTAAAAATTAAAATATACATTATATATTTGTATCAGAGAATCCAACTAACTGCAAATTAACGGTAAAATTTCTTTTTAACGCAATTTAGCGAAAATTCGATTTGAAAATTTAATGAAACTATTTATTATGCATCGATCTTTTCAAGAGAGTGAGAGAGAGAGGGGGGGGCAAATAAGCTTATTTATAGATTAAAGGAGTATATAATCACATGCCTCTGTTGCCTCTCTTATTCGCATACTCGAAGAATTTCCCCTGGGATGAATTTTCTTGGAAAAAAAAAGGAGAACTGCAAGTATAATGCGTTTTGTCGAAAGAAATATACAAAGTAGCGAGTTTGTATATATATTGTAAAGCGTGTATTTCAAAATAGTCCTTGAATGTAAAGAAAAGGGCTGCCAAACTAATTTCGCGTGTAAGTAGTAAACTATGTATTATTAAAGGCTGCCAAGGGCACTTTGCTTTCGCAATAATTTGGTACTTTAGTCCAATTTGTGAAGCTCAAGATTGATGCTTATGAAGATTCTACCTTGTGCTGGTATTTCTCTTAAAAAATTTCCCTCTTCAAGTGGATAATCTCCAGTTTCTACAATATCTAAATTGCCTAAAAGTAAATTAGATTTTTATTATTTTCAGAGATTTCGTCTTATTTTCGTTTTTTTTAATTCTTATTTTCCCAAATTTCATACTTTATCCCCCCCAATTAAAAAAAAAAAAATTACACGGAAATTGATCCCTTTGAGATTCTATAAAAATGTCGAAAATAATTTCCATTGGAATTTTGAAATTTGCAATCAAATTTCCGATCGATGGACAATCATTTTCGGAATTATTATATGTCCGACTGAAGATTGACTTATACTACTGATATTTCAAGTTGGCAAAAAATGACTGTTTTTTCTGAATTGAAAAAACTGCTACTACTGCGACGATGATTTTAAGTTTTTCTAGTATTGTGTCTGACGAAAGGCTGACTTCTATCACTGATATTTAAAATTTATCGTTTTATCTGATTTAGACGGACTGTTACTACTGTAAAACAGATTTCCAGTCATTGTATGTCTGACTAGTGATTGACTTATACTACTTAAAGAGAAAATTTTTCATTAAAATTGACTATTTTGCCTGATTTAATAATTAATAGAACTGTTCCCACTGAGACGAATATAAATAAGTATTTTTAAACTATTGCCTGACGACAAATTGACTGAGACTACTGATATTTAAACTTGCTGAAAATTTAACCGCTTTAATTAATAATCAAGAATTTTATAAGTTATAAAGAATTTTAATATTAAAACGAAGGATTTAAATTATTTAAAAGTTATTTCTGATTGAAAACTGACTTACACTACTGATATTTGAAGTTGCTGGAAAATTCAATTGTTTTGAGTACAAACTCGAAAGAATTTTTTTACAGGAAGACGAATGTTTCATTTATTGAAAAGTTGTGTCTGACCAAAGATTGACTTATACTACTAATATTTAAAATTGGAATTGAAACAAAGATTTCAAGTATTTAAATTATTATGTCTGACTATATACTGACTTATACTACTGACATTCGAAATCGCTGAAAATTTAACCGTTTTGAGTTACTATAAATAAATTTTTTAATAGTTTTTTATAGTTTTTAATAGTTTTTAATAGTTTTTTTTTAATTTTTTAAATATCGTCTGACTGAAGACTGACTTACACTACTGATATTAAAGGTTGCCGTAAATTTATCCTGATTTGAAAACTATAAAGTATTGTTTAATATTAAATACGAAGGGATTTGAATTATTTATGTTACGTCTGACTGAAAATTGACCTACACTACTGATATTCAAAATTGGACGTTCTTTCGACTTAAATTAAACAGTTACAACTAATAATTATTATAAAAATTTAGAAATATTTGAATAAATTGATTCTGTATTAAACATATTAAAATTTTTGATTTAAAGTAAATTGACAAAATTGTAAATGAATTATTTTGCAATTGGGATGAGAGCTTGTGTGTGGAGGACGCTTAAAAATTGTGAGGCATCCAATCAAGGGGGAAGATGGACTAATTGACTGCATTCTGATCGATAACTACTGAGTTGATTAATTACCAAATTAGTTCTGCCAATTATTTGATTAATTGATACACGTTGATTTGAGTATCTCAGGTTGTAAAAAATAAAATTTACAAGCACACAGAAGAGTGTAAATGATGTTTCAGAAAAAAAAGACGAACAGAAAATATAGAAGTAGAAGTAGAAAAAAGTGAAGAAGGAGAGAAGAAGATGAAAAGTATAAAATAAGAGTATGCACTTTGAAAATCTAGATAGGAGTATTTTAAAACCTGTATATTTTCAGCCAATTTAAACTTGTTTATGAAGTGCGTAGGATTTATTTTCAGCAGTAAAACCAGGTTATATAGAGAACAAGGTAAAGACTCAAAATGAACTCACAACTCAAGGAAGTAAAACTGTATAAATTTCAGAATCGTTTTATATTTTGGCGCAACATGCTTAGGAAAAGGGTAATATTTTTTCTTTATTTTTTTGTTATCAAGATATATGAGGTGAGAGGAAAAAATATGCATTTGAAACTAGTAATTAAACACTTCAAACGATAAATTAAATAAACCTATAATAATTAACTCTTTTTGGACTAAATTTATTAGAAAAGATTCAGAAAAAATATTAGCCTTAGTTTTTACCTTTTTTCTCCTTTTAATAAATGGAAAAAAAATCCTCTAATATCGATTTTCCCTTGAAGGCATTGCTATTGTGGGGAGAACTTTTTGTTTCTTAAGGTTTTAAAACCCAATAGAGAGAGAGAGAGAGAGAGGTGTTCAAAAATGATTACAGGAAAAACAAGAGATCGGTTTACAAAAGTTCGGTCAAATAACGAAATAATATCGCCACGGAATGGTGCGGGATGAAAGAAAACAACCTATCATATATACTGCTCACGTTGCGATCATTTCCGCGCAAAACCGGAACAAACAGAATGAAAGCTACTACTATACTGCCTTTGTGCCCACGCACCATAACCTGATCCTCTTTATCGCGGGGAAAAATATTCTTTAAGCGTGTGGTAAAAATAAAACGGAAGAGTAAAAGTTGAGGAGTGAATGGTGGTTCCGGTTTTGTGGGGACGGTTCACTGGTGTAAGTGTCCGTATCTGTATGTGTGTGTATGAGAGAGAGAGAGGAGAGCAAAAAGAAGAGGAACGAGTGTCGGGAATTTTTCAAGAAAAAAGCAAAGAGTTGAAAAATACACTTACACGAGAATCTCTTTTCAAGGCAAATAAAAGCTCCAACAAATTGGAAATAAGGTTATCAAGGGCACATTTCATTCTACTTTACTTTAATAAACGTTTCATTTCTTTCTATTTAAACTTTCTTCCCAGAGATTTCCAAACTTCGAAAAGCAATATATTTATTTACTCGATTATTTACCATCTTTATTACAATTATTTTTTTATTGAAATTGCAAATAAATTGTGAATTTAAATTATTATTTTAATTACAGCAATATAAGTTTAAAAATGAAAACACTGTTTAATTATTTTTATTTTTATATTATTTTTATATTTTATTTTTATATTTTATTTAGATTTTATTTTTGTATATTAGTTTTATATTGTTCTTTAAATATTTGACGAAATAATTAATTCATTGTTATTCTTTTGTCATGAAAGAAATTAATTGTTGATACATATATATATAGTTGTAATAGTGTTTTTGGCAATACATCGGTATAATATTGAACTAATCAGTGATCTGTAATTGTAAATTGCAATTAATAGCGTATGAAATTAATTATTGCGCTTTGTCGCAATGACAAATTTCCCATACGCAGTTGCAGGAAAATTGTTTGGCTCCTTTGTGATGATTTGCCCTGACACCATTAGAACCACGAAACTGAGTTTCCAAATTTACGTTTTGACAACCATATACACAGGTGTGATTACATAGCTTTTGAACTTAATGAATGTGCGCAAACATTTATTTTACTATATATATATATATATACATGAAACAAAGTTTCGCACAAAGAGAAATGAAAAACCCACGTGGAGGGAAGTTTTTGCCAATTTTTATACTATCGAAACAAATAATATTTTCAAATTAAGAATCAAAATACTTTGATTTACTTAAAAAATTTAAATTAAAAGAAAAATTACTACCTTTCAATTATATATTCTCAAAATGAAATTATTTTCAAATTGAAATTATTCTAAAATTTAAAAATTGGAAATTATAAAAAAAAAAAAAAGATGTCAGTTGTATTTTTATTTCTGAACAATTCAACAGTTCTTCTAGGGATATCATTTTTAATGGTCGTTAAAACAGGGGAAATTACGAAGCTGTAATTTAATGTCCCTCGTCTAAAACAAAGGAGGCAAATTTAAAAGAAACTGTAAAAACAATTGTAAAATTTACGTCTTTTCGTAAAAGTATTCGAAACATTTCTTTGAAAAACACTTTCGATCGAAAGGGAATGTTATTTTACTATTTCTATGAAATACGAATAGACTCAGAAATACGATTGTTTGTTTCAAAGCAAAATTATATAGATTGAAAGGAGCTACACTAAACAAGTAGATACCTACATCCTTTCTGAATTTCAGATTTTAGGAACCAATTTTCAAAAATATGATTGAGAATTTATTTTTCAATTTAGTGGAAGATTCTAAATTGAAAAGATATAAAAATTGGAATTTTTTGACTAATATAGTCGAAGAAGTTTTACATTTTTTGTCAGTGCTAGTAGTAAAGGACGATTTTAGTCAGACATCGACTAAATGTCAGAAAAACAAAAAATGTAACAGTAGTAAAAGACATTTTTAGTCAGACGGAACGCTAAAATTTCTTGTACTTTTCAATATTAGCAGAAAAATTCTCTTAGAGGCAGACATTCTGGATTTTTATATTTTTCAGTAGTAAACGACCGTTTTAGTCAGACATAACGTCTTAATTTCTTGTTCTTTCAAAATCAGTAGTTAAAGACAATTGTCAATAATTAATCAGTAGTTAAAGGCAAATCATGTCAATAATTAAATAATGGGATACGATTAGTAGTAGTAAGGGTCGGTATTAGTCAGACAGGGTACTATTTTCTGTACCCTTAGTATCAGTAGAAAAAACCATTAATGTCAGACAGTGAGCTAAACTTCCCCAACCTTTATCAGTAGTAAACGTGTGTTTTAGACAGACGGGAGCTTTATTTCTTGTGCTTTTCGTATCTGTTTGAAAAATCGTTAAAGTCAGACAGTAAGATTAAACTTTTTCTATCCTCACAAGTAGAAAAGCACTGTTTTAGTCAGACAGAATGGTTTTGACATCGGGACATTTTTTTAGTCATGACGAAAGAGTCTCAAATAAAATTTACTACTAAAAGTCTTATTTTTACTACTTAGACAGGTAAAAATATTTGTCTATTTTTCAGTAGTAAAGGAACGTTTTTAGTCAGACATACTAGATTTTTCGCCAATTTGAATATTTTGTCGAAAAACAATTTCGTTTTCTCGAAAGAAAACGAAGCAGTACGGTTGAAATAAATACAATTCTTGAAATAAACTTTTCCTCCAAGTGAACGTCAAATTCGATTCAGTGTTATCTTTAAAAAGAGTCAATTTATCAGAAGATTGAATTTTCGACTTGCCAGTTTTGTACACAATCGAATCACAAAATGAAAATCTATTAATAACACCGTTTATCGAGTAAAGTACTTACAACTAAAGTGCGGTCATAAAAAGTGAAAGTTTCAACTTAAAGGTCAATACGCCAGCTAAAAAGCATAAACAACTGCACGTTCATTTTATGCTAATGCTAATGTTTGTGTTTGCACGTAAACTCAAAAGAAAGCCAAGAGGTGCGGCGCGTGAGGCAGCACATGCAACCCCATTTATTTTTATACCCCTTATTTTTCATTCTTAGCAAAAGCAGAATTTAAATAGCTTTAACTTTTGTGCTTAAAGAAGCGCTATTTCTATTAGAGTTGGAGGTAAAAGAAACTTAACAGTGTGAAAATTATTTTATATATACTTATGTATTAAAATACGCACAACTGGAATATAAATAACGAAAAAGCAAAGCTCTCTGATAAGAAAACATATTTTTGTTTATACGGTTAAATTCCTCTTCGAGTTGATATTGAAACTCATTTCATAGAAATAGAGAATAGAATATCAAAGAGATTGTATTCTTTTTGGGAATATTGTTAAAAGAGATTTGGTCAATACAAGTGAGACTGGTTAGAGTTACGTAGATTATTCAAAGGTTTGTTTCGATAGTATTCTAACAAGAGGATGAGAATGTTGAAGGAATTTAATCAACCTTCCACATTCGCTTGTTAGTTAGGTCCAATTGTAGCTTCCAGCACGTATATATATCAATTTTCTAAAATTAGAATCTATCTTCTCTAATAGTACTTTTCTTGTTCTCCCCATTTTCACTATTTTCTCACGATAAATTTTAATATTTCAAAAAGAAATTCAATTTATTCTTAAAATTACATTTCTTTTCTTAGATTTGACTTTCTTTTTGTTTGCCTTTTGTTTGCTACATATAGAATTTTCTTAATACTTAAACAGAAAACTAAAAACAGAATGGAGAAATCCTGTAAAATTTTAATAAATCTTTAATCAATTTTTAATTCAAAATGGATTTTATTTTTGTCACGTTATTGACATGTGAGAATGTTATTTAAAATTTTAAGGAAATGATTCGACTTTTAAAAAGAGAATGAAATGAGTGACTATTATTAATGTCTGAAGGTGTCACTCAAACGTAAAAAAAAATCAATAAAAAATTCATCGAAAACAAAAATAAGATCTATTTTTTAAAAATCGATAAAAAAGATAAATGACGTCTTACTTTTCGTATTTTAATTTTAGTATGTCACTAACTTCAATTTTTCTTTTAGTATCAGTAAAAATTATCGATGTCAGTCAATTATTAATATTTATTAATATTATGAATAATATTATTAAACTTAATTTTAAATAAAAAAAATCTTTTCCCATCTCATGTTATTTTGCAAAAAATAATTTTTCAAAAAAAAAAAAGAAAGAAAAACCTTACGTAAAACGCAAAGTTTGCAAGTAAATTTCCAAGTCTGCAACGTAAAGGGGCACCTGGATCGTTTTTATATTTTCACCATAAAAATTCATCGAGCGGTTTATGTGCGTACTTTGCACAATTCTGTAGCGAGATCATTTCGTTTTCGTGGTCGCAGGATTGGGTAATACACCGACACTTGCACGTGCGGTGCGCAACATATAGATGTAGATGCCCCCCTGTATCCCCCCTTCCAAAGTTGAAACTTTAAAAGCAGTGCCTGGTTATAGTGTATATAGATGTGTGTGCTGCAGGAACTCGAGAGTAAATGAGGAGTCATAATTTTCACTCGGGCGACATGTCGCGCCGTCATGACCTATAATCCCCCCCCCCCCCCCCCTTCTTCTTTACCCATGGAGTAAAGACCCTTTTGCAATTTACCATCCTCGAAACTGGCGCATTACTTTCTTGTCTTTTCTTCTTTAACGTCATCATCATCATCATCATGATCATCATCATTATCATCTTTTTACTGTAAACCATCATTGTTTCTCCCTTATTTACGGTAAGTTTTCCTTTTCTTCATATACACTTCCTACCCACTCGGTATATTTGCGCAAACCAAAGAATGAACACATACATCATGTGTTCATCGGATGACTCGCTACTCTACACGCTTGTTCTATCTCTTAATGCCATGGAATTTCTACTTCCTGCGAAAATTTACAACCTTCCGCTCTTCTTCCCTTTTGCGCTTTATTATGCTTATCATCGCCTCACCTTCACAAAACGTAAAGTGATTAATTTCGAGATTTCATCTTTTTCAAGGTTGAAGAGAAGCAAAAAAATGTTTCTTCATTTCTTGGAAACCTAAGAAGATTTTGTAAGATTTTTTTTAAAGTAAAAGGAGAAAATGTTTTTTTTTAAGTTACGAATAAAATAATATAAAAATGTTTTATGGAAATATATTTTAAAAGACAGCGTAATTTCAGAGTTTATAATATTTAACAAAAAAAAAAATTAAATCCTTCAATTAATAAATTGAAAAATAAATGCTTTTAACACCATATGGCGTATGAAAGCAAAACATTTAATGCATGAATGAAACAAAGGTTTTTCATTTTATGAGAGAAATATCTGTTTTTTTTCTATTTCATTTAATATAATACTTGCAGTTTTTTTTACATATGTTACAAAAATTGAATATTTTAATATAAAAAAATCATCAATTTTTGTTAAAAATTTTTTTTTAATATTTTTGTTTGTTGAATTACTCATTCTGTTTTCTTATTCGTTTATCATTTTTATAAGAAGAACCTTTATTTTCTATTGGGTTTATTTAAACTTTCAATTGTGACATAGACAGGAATCCAATAAAGAAATTTACTAATTAACTTCATCATTTAATTGCATCTTGATTGAATAAATAAACAATGAGAATGAAATAAAGAGCAAACTTTAATATCTTTGACTGGAAATAATTAATGAACCTACTGGAAACAATATGTTGATTTATTAATAAATTGAATGAATTCTGATTTCAAATAATTCACGAATTTCTAATTAAATTATTAATTCAATATTATAAAAAAATATCGACAGACTTACTCTTTTACAATATAAATTTTACAATGATTAATTATTTATTAATTATTAACTGTTTATTTAGTATTTAAATATTTATCTGCAAATTACTTATTCATCAGAAAAATAAATGAATTATAATAATAATATTAATAATAATTAATATTAATATTAATTAACTCTGTAATATTTATGTAAAAGACCATTTTTGTTTATAAAATCAAAGCGTTAATTAACAATTACCAAAGGTTATTAACAATCGGATTATTTTAATTTGCTTTGTTTTAAATTCAAAGATTTTACATTTTCATTTTGTTATTATATCTCTGAAAAAACTGGATTTCATTACCAACTGGATTAATTCTTATATCCCTTCCATTCTATCTCGTTAATGAGTAAAGATTTTTCCTGCCATCTTTAGGACAGTTAGAGAAATAGAATGGCGCGAAATTTAAATTGAATGAAATGAAAAAAGTGATGAAGGGAAAATCATACAATTTGAATTTCGCGCCAATCTGATTTTCAAAGTGTCCAACAGATGTCGAGAAAACTTTTTGCTCACAAACGAAATAAAGTTGAAAGGAGTATAAGAATCAGTGACTTCTCGAGATTTAGTTCGATTTTCAATTATTTTCACAAATTTTTTCATTGCCATTTGATTATATCTATAGAAATTGTAATTAAACGACAAAATTGAAAACAACTCCTTCAGTCAGAAAGAGATTTTCCACCCTTGGCATTGGTTTTCCTGCTCTCAAACTTGGACCAATATTGGCAATAAGAATTGGTTCAATATTCAACCCAAATTGTCAGTCTTGACAATTTCCCAAACTGGGTTTATTGCATATTTATACAAGTGATGGTACTTAATGTTAAAGCTGACGTAATATTGGTCTAGATAAATTCTCAGAATTTCTAGATGACAAAGCCATTTCAAATTTACAATTCAATCCGTTTCACTGAACATAGGGCTTGCTTCTACCTATATATATATATATATATATCGTCCTGATTATCAAGACATCACTCTTGTCTCTGGCTATTTCATGATAATAATTCCACAATATTATTCAAAGTAAAAACAATTTACCATATAGAAAGTGAATAATTGAAAAAAAAATCCCACAAAATTATGCAGAGAAAAATACGAAAATTGTAATAAGAAAAAAAGAATTTTCTCAACGGTTAAATAAATATTAACCTGAAAATAATAATAACAGAGAAGGAAATTGTATATTATTTTTTACATTAACAAAAAGAAAACAAACAAAATCTATTTAAAGAAGGAAATTAATTTTTCAAGTTTTGCTGAGTTTTAATATTTTACCAGCCATTCATCATTGGACACATTAAGAATGATCAGTTGCTGCTTTTTCCAAGTATAAAAGGATGCCAAAGAACTGGAATAGCGTTTAAGGAATTTCAAATAAATGGCACTGCGTCAAATATTTTGAAAGCAAGCATTGTCACCCTTTTTGGAAACAAAAAAAAGGCCGACAATAATTCGATGAAAATAAGAAATGTTTAAAAATGTTTATTTAAATTTAAATCCTACATCTCAATTAGTAAAAATATTAACTAATTTGACTTTTTGTTTTTTTTAGTCAAATTTTACTAATAGTTGTAACTACTAATAGTAAAAAAAATTCGACTAATTTATTAGTAAAATTTAACTAATTTACAATAAGCAAACAGTCAATGACTATAATTCAAATTATTTAAAATTTTCACTAATTGAGATTTTAGAGATTATTTCCATTTGTATAACAATTTTTCTCAAATTTGACTAATTCATTTAAGCGTCTGATGTAATTTACGTTTATTAATCGCTATTAATACGTTTGACGATAAAAAAAAGGGAAATTTATTTTTCTTTGCATATTATGACATTTTATGATTTCATTTAGTCGTTTTCGTTTTGCAATTCGTGTGAATAAATACATTAAATTTTAAACGATACCGAAACACCTGTGCCATTTTCAGACCCTACCAAGCGTCACGTTAAATTACATCGCATTAAAACCTCTCTCCAAAGAGAAACGTAATATTTGAACGGCTGGGCAGGGAAGGAAAAGAGTAATGGATTTTAAGATTTTCGTAATAGCATCTCTCAGATTCGCCGTTATTGTTTCAAAAGTGACCTATCTACAATTTCCCACAAAGGAAAAACGTTTTAATATTTAATGTGCAAATATTTTTTATCAAAATTAAAACTCTAAACTTTGAAAAAAAAAATTTTATTTCATTCAAGTAACCGACCAGGAAATAAAAATTAACTCTCCCAAAGAAATAAAAAATTTGTGACTAATTGAATTTAAACGAAAATGGATAAACAAGGAAAATTGTTTCCAAAAACGACTAATTTATTACGCAGGTGAAAAAGAAAATCCAAGGGAAGATTTACAAAAATGACTTCATTTATTGATCATCATAGGAAACCTTTTGAACTCCTGATGAAAGTTTCACCATGCCGAAAGATTTTTTTCCATTTAATAAAAAAAGAGAGAGAGAGAGAGAAGAAAAAAAGTGAATAAATAAACACGAGTAACACATAGTATAGATCAAAGAACGTTGTTTATGGTAGACATAGTCTGGGATATATATTTTTGAAAAGCAGGCTCAAACCATTTCTCGAGTGTTTTGGAGAGGTCAAAGGTGCAAAATTATGTGCTTGCTTTGAACTTACATAAATGCGCAAGTCAACTTCCGGTCTGTCGTTTTAGGGCAGAGAGAGAGAGAGAGGGCTTATAGGTCAAAAGGTGAGTGGCGGTGCGGTAGTGAACACGTGGCTCGATACCATGCATATACCACCTTCATATACACAATATGACTCTGAAATCCAGCACGTTGTTGAAAACCAACTGAGTCCCCAATGTCGTGAAAATATAATGATAAACCCCGGTCCAGTTGGCAATTCTCGCGTTAACTTCAATGAAACTAGAATACGCGCGTTTATATTATACAGTTTTCGAGTGAAATCCCAGGGCTCACTATTAATTTACAGCATGTTTTAAACTACAGAAAATCAACCAAAGATGCAAACATTTGCCTCACGGAAAACTTTCTGAATTTTACCCTCTAAAATATACATATATTCGAAAAGCCCTCATTCTTCAAATAAGAAGATGAAATAGAAACTTTTTCCCAACTTTTGTTATTTTAAATTATCTTTATAAAGGAGGAACTTTCTAATTATTATGTATTATTTATAATATTCCTCAATGTTTGTATAATAAACATTTTGTTCCAAATAATGAAACAGTAAATTTAATATGTAGAAATATGAAATACATTTTAAATACTTTGTAAATTTGGATAACGTAATTTACAAACGGAAATTTCATTTAAACATTGCAGAATCTATTTTAAGCACGCATGGTGTAAGTTTAAACAAGTTGAATGTAATTTCAACCGGTAGAATGTGTAATTTAAATGAATGTAATTCTGTTTAGAAATGCGCCATTACTTCCTGTTCTGAAATAAAAAAAATTTTTTGTACACGTGTTAAAATGAGATTTATATTTTTTTCTTCTCAAAATTTTATAGCAATAGAGACAGAAAATTGAGAATAATTTAAATAAGTTGCAACGCTCTTATTTATAATATAATATAATATAATATAACATACACTGAAAAAAAAATTTATTTGATTCAAATAACCGATTACTTGACTATTATCAAATAAATATTTACTTCAAACAAATAATTTTTATTTAAATCAAATAAAATGTAATTGAATCAATAATTTCTGTATTTAAATCAAATAAAAAATATAATTGAATCAAATAATTTCTGTATTTGAATCAAATACCATTTAATTGACTCAAATACCATTTAATTGACTCAAATAAAGTTTATTTGATACAAATAAATATTTATTTGATAATAGACAAGTAATCGGTTATTTGAATCAAATAAATTTTCTTTCAGTGTAATATAATATAATATAATTTATAATTTATAATTTATAATTTATAATTTATAATTTATAATTTATAATTTATTTACAAATGTGAATTTAGTGGCTCACTTTTCAATAATTAAAATTTAGAGAGCTACGATAAGCAGTAAAAGTCAGAAGAATTTTGTAATTGTGCAATTTTAGTATAAGTAGTAAAAGGCATTTTAAGTCATACAGAAAATAAAAAAATTCGTTTCTTTAGTAGTACAGGTTACTATCAGTCAGACCTGATCTGTAAGATAGTAAAAAGCAGTAATAAGAAGATATTTTCAGTCCGTAACACATTTTCCATTTTTCTACTTTTAGTCCAAGTAGTAAAAGTCAATTCCAGTCAGACATTGGTAATTTTCATTAACAGTTTCAGTAGCAAACGTCAGTAACAATCAGGCCAAATCTAAAAATCGTCAGTAAAAAACAAAAATTGAAATCTCAAAAACATTCTTAATTCTTCAAACACTATAAGTAGTGAAAATCATTTTAGTCAGACCAGGCGTAATTTTTGTAATCTTAGCAAAAGAATCCAGTCTGATTGAAAAAGATTTTTCTACTTCGTTGGATAAAATTTCCCTTTTTCCTATGTCTGACTAAATCAGATTCTTCTACTTGATTAAAAATTCCACTTTTTTTTATAATTCACAACGCAATATTAAATTCCACTAAAAAATTAAATATTGTCATAAAATTGGAAAATTATTACATATAGAGACGCTATACGTAAGAAGAAATTTTTCCCTGGAAATAAATTCCGTATCTAATTTATATCAACCATACCTGTAGACTTAAATTTTTAAATTGACCTACATATAAATAATTTTCAAATAGACATAAAATTCAAAATATTAAAATTTAATTATACACATTATCTACTTTATCCTGCAGGAATAATTTTTATCTACAAAAAATCCTACATTTTTTGTTTTAAAACAAAAATTAAATCTTTCTTTTGGAGAAAAGAAAACAAGTAGTCAAATATTTTAGGAAATTTAATTATTCGAAAGAAAGGAGGAAAAATGACATTTTTTCCGGAAAGAAAAAACCACTTAACCTGCTTACTATCTTTTGCATACTTTACATATTTCTGCATGGAGAAAATATAAAAAGGATCCTGACATTATTGTACAGCTTTACTTTTTAACGAACTTGTCACATTTTAACGTCATGCAAATGTAAAACATTTTTTTGATAATGGAGCTTATTAAAATTGTATTTGAAAGGGCTAAATTAATTTCAATTTACAATTAATAAAAGTAGCTTCTTATTTATTTGTTTCAAATAAAAATTTTTTTTTTTTTGGCGAAAATAAAAGTGAAATAGGTAAATAAAATTTATTTAAGACAAATAAATAGGTTAGTAGGCTCTAAGACAAATATATCTTTTTTCTAAATGAACTATTCGAACATTTTTCAACATTTTATTTTAATTTTGTATATTATTCTTATTTTCTATATTATATTCAAAATGTATTATTTATATAAATAAAATTTTCCAGTAGGAAAAATTTTCGAAAATGAAGCAAAGAAAATATTTGTAGTCTCATTTCTTTTTAGTCAAAGAGTGGGAGAAAAGAAGATGGTATCGTAAAAATGTGCAGATTTCAAAGAATGATAATTATTTAGATCAGTATACTATTACTGATGAAGAAAATTAAGTGACTGTGAAGCATGTAACAGAAGACTGATAACGTGAAGGTCCTCAGTTGAGTACCAGTTAGAATCGGTCGGGGAATTCGTGGGTCCCACGAGAGAGATAGCTAGTCGATTATAATTGACAAACCCAACGTGTAATATTCCACTAGTTCCCAACAGAATCCATTTCATGAAACTTAGAGTAATTGACTGGAAAGCACAAACTTTGACCTAAAATTGTTTCCATAAACTTATCCTACAATTAAAACTTTCTCAAATTAATTATTCCAGACAAAAAACTCCATTTATAATTTAAATTACATTTATACAACAGTAAATTATTAAAATTTACACCTTTCTCAATATGCAAATTCAAATCCAATTTATAATTTAAATCCAATATTTATTTATACACTCGTCTTAAGCCTTACGAACTTGGTTACACAAGTGTTTTACACCTAAGAATATTCTTTACAAAGTTCTATACTCTAAACTTAATACTAAATGTTGCGTCTACAGAACGACTTGAAATAAAGAGTACTCGAATTTGCCTGCACCATCCTAATTTAAATCCAATAGATATAATTAAATTCTGAGAGAAGAACAAAAGTAAGAAACGTTCTTTGGGAAAAATGTAATACATTGTTGAAGAGGAGCGCGAGTTATAAAATTCCGGACATGAAATAGCAGTATAGTGAAGGTTGAAATACGACATAGAGAGCAGCTTGCGAGTGTAAAACTTTCTTTTCTTGGTGAAGCTTTTTCAGACAAGTAACTTTTAGTGAACGAGATTGGTAGCGTCAGGACAAAGAAGACGAGGAAGAAGAAGAAGAAGAAGAAAAAAAGTCAAAAATTTTCGTACGAGTTTTACGCTGAATCCGTTCCGTTAGTAATGTGGTGGTCGTAAGTGTGCGACTAATGATAATTGCAACGACCCTGATAGCGTTTATTTCCGGCGGATGTCTACCAGTGGCGACGCAAAAGAAGCAAACGCGCGCGCGATAGTCGCGCAAAAGCAAACTTTCAACCGGACGGAGGCGATCGTTATAATAACTTGCTGATACAAACGCCGTAATAAATTTCAACAAAATTTTTCCCCTTTTTGTTTAAAAAAAAAAAAAAAAAACTTCTTTTACATCAATAAGAAAGTTTCCCATCTGAACTTATTTGCCGCGAAAATATCCACAAAAATAATGATTAATAAATTAATCTTTTTGCGTAATTCTTGCGGTTGCACTATTGTAACAGCTCTTCTTTCTTTTCAAGTAATTTATTAACACATTGCTTTTTATCGAATAGCGTGTTTTATCAAACTTTAATGCGAATTCGAATTCCAATTTCTCAGTAAATTTTAAATTTTCTACTTAATTAGTTATGAACTTTAGAGAAAAATTAAAAATGTAATATAATGCCCCTATGAGAGAAAATAACTTTAGAATTTGAAATTCCACTGGGAAAAAAAGAAATTTATAAGAGGATTATCTTTTTCCTATATTAGAGTATTGAATTGAAAATTTCATTTCTTAATAAATCCATCGCCGAATAGAAATCACTATTCTTTTGTTTCATCCAAAAAATTAAATTTTAACGAAAATCAATTTTTATATTACAAAAAAAAAGAATTTTTTCCCTTACTCATCAAATTTCAAATAAAATTTCTTTTTTTTTTTTTTAAATGAATTCAATCTTAATAAACTTGAATATAGCAATCGTGAGATTAATTTTAGAGAAATATGGAAATTGACCAATCGTCGTGGCACAAAGTAAATGATTGACTGTAGCTGCGGAGAAGATTAATTAATCTCTGAAACGTACTCTATATATACACACAGTGTTATAGGGATGAGTTCTGACCGATTGTAAGAGGTTCCGACTGTATCGAGTCGAAATAATGAAGAGCATAGTGCAATTGATGAAGATGAAGAGCAAAAGAGAAAATCACTGAGCAAATGAAAAGCTTTGTATTGGAAAATAAATTGAAAATTTCCTTTCAAATTGAAAACATTTTTTTTTTAGGAGGGAAAAGTGAATACTAGTGATTTGCGATGACTCCCAGGGGACGAATTTCTACTTTTGAATGATTTATGGTGCCTCTTAACTTCTTAAGTGACTCATAATGATTCTTTAGTGATAACACCTGGAATAATGATCCCAAGTGACTCTTTATGACGCTTAAGTGACTCAAGACATCACTTCGTCATTTAAGAGTCTTCATGAGTCACTCTGTAAAATCTAGTCACTAGTGATTCGCAGTGTCACTAAAGTTACTTTTTATGACTCTTAAGTAACTCAAGATGTTTCTAAGTCACTTAAAAGTCTTCATGAGTCACTCTGTTAACTCTAGTGATTCTAGTAACACTAAAGTTACTCTTTATGACTCCCAAGTGTCCTAAAATGTCACTAATTAACCTAAGAGTCGTTATGAGTCAAACTGTTATCTCTAGTGATTAGCAGTTTCACAAAAGTTACTTTGTATGACTCTTAAGTAACTCAAGATGTTTCTAAGTCACTTAAGAGTCTTCATGAGTCACTCTGTTAACTCTAGTGATTCTAGTAAGACTAAAGTTACTCTTTATGACTCTCAAGTGTCCTAAAATGTCACTAATTAACCTAAGAGTCGTTATGAGTCACACTGTTATCCCTAGTGATTAGCAGTTTCACAAAAGTTACTTTTTAAGACTCAAGTAACTCAAGAAGGTTGCTTAGTCACTTAAGAATCTTCATGAGTCACTCTGTTAATTCTACTGATTTACAGTAACTCTTAAGTTATTTTTTATGATTATCAAGTACCTCAAGATGTCACTAATTAACCTTAGAGTCGTTATGAGTCTCTCTATTAACTATAGTGCTTCCTAGTAACTCATACGTGACTTTGAATGATTATCAAGTGACTCAAGATTTCTCTGAATCACTTGAAAAGTCTTAATGAGTCTTGACATTACTTTTTGTGACTCTCAAGTGACTAAAGATGACTCTAAGTCACTTATGAGTCTTCATAAGTAACTCTGTTAACTCTAGCGATGCGCAGTGACATTAAAGTTACTTTTAATGACTCACAAGTGTCTCAAGATGTCACTAGTTACTTAAGAGTCATCATGAATAAATCTTTTAACTCTAGTGATTCACAATGACTCTCAAGTTACTTTTTATGATTCTTAAGTGACTCAACATGTCACTAAGTCACTTTCGAAAACTATTGCGAACTACGAGTATATATATATATATATTTTTTCTTTTTCAATTCCAATTTCGTAATTTTTGACCAAAGGATTAGGCGAAGACTGATTTCAAGTGAAACTTTCTCCAAAAGACGTATCACGTGAATTAAATGAATGAGAAATGGGCGACTTGGAGAATGTGGGTAAATTCCTTGACATTAAGTCTAATCCCAAGATTGAGGAGTTAGTTTCAGAGATTCAAGAACAATACTGGTACAAAGAACAACAATTCGCCATTGTTGCCTTATTGTTATTTGTTTAATCAGAGCTTGTCTTAGGAGAAGAATTAAAGTGGCCCCCATCACACCCCCTCTAACCTACACTATTTTACTGTAACGAATTTCCACAAACATTTACTTCAACTATAAAGCTTACTTGATTGCGTTAATCGTACATTAAACAATAATAATGGAAATAGGGTGAATGCACATTAACGTTGTGCTGACGAAACTCCACTAATGTCACCCTTTATAACACACGATAAGCATGCAATTGTAACACGCTTTTCTCCTCGAGAAATTTACCCCAAAATGAATAATATTCTATGAGGAGACATATTATTGTCTGTTTAATTGAATCATGATCCTTTGCCACAAATGAAAATACTTGTTATTCGATCAATTTTGTTACATAATTATTTTACCTGTTGTAATTTATGCTAATTCAATTAAAATAATTTTCAGACTACAGTAAAGTATATCAATGGTTTAAATATTTAAATTTTCAATCAGATTAAATAGAGAGAATAAGACATTTATTATTAGATTGCAAACATTTTCACTGCAGAATAAAATATCACTGGTAATAAATAATATATTCCACCTTCTAAATGTAAACTCTGAATAAAGTTTTCAAAAATTAATTAATAATCTTCAATTCTTTATACAATGGAAAATATTCTTTTCTTAAGTTTATTAAAAATTAACAAACATTTTCCAGTTTGATTATTTTGTAAAAATATTATGATGATTAATTCAAATAAGTACAATCCCCAAGAGAAAGTAATCAATAATAAAAAATACAATTCAAAATAATCGGTTTCCTGTCTAAATGAAAAAAAAGATAATTCCAACAATAAAGAATACAAATTTCAAGATAAAGAAAAATATCGACTTATTTCACGTGAAATTTCATTTCATTTCTACATTTTCCGACATTCATTTCCACACTTTCATTTCCAATGTGAATGGAACTAGTCGGTGCAAAAAAAAAAGAAAAAAAGAAATGTAAAACCACAAGGCACGTTAGCCCCCTCAAAGTCCGCAGTGCGCAGCAAAAGTTGCATATACTTTCAGTCTGCGGAACTATGAAATAATCATTGGTAATGTAATATTAAAAAATTGTACCAAGTAACATCAATCGGAATAGTTCAATACAGAAGAAGAGAAAGAGACAGAGAGAGAGAGAGAAGGTTCAAAAAGAGAAGCTACATAAACTCTTTACTTATTTTCAATTTATAGAGGTGTTCCTTGAAAGACGAGATCAGTATCAAAGAAGAAACTAAAGGTGTAGAGAGCCCTTTGAACTCTAAAACTAAATCAATAAACCTCCACGGCTCAATTTATTATCAATTTAATATCATACAAGTCCTCTTGCAATTTTCGTTCAAAATCGGATTAATTATAAAAAAAAGCCTTCCCTGAAACCAAAAAGGACTTCTTCTCAAATAGAAGAGTGTAAAATTTAACACCTTGAGCTGAATTAAGACTTATTGATTTTCAAAAAAAGGAAATTTAATGTTTTAATGAAATAAAAAAAATGTAAGAAAATTTTTACATGTCTCTGAACATTGATGATTATAATAAATTTTATAATCTTTAAAAAATGTTTCAACTTATAAAATTCATAAACAATTGAGTCAATTTTTTATTCAAATTTAAAAATAAAAATTTGTTTTAATTGTTTATGAATTAATTATTTTTATTAATGATTATTATTATTATAGTAATAATTAATTATAATAAATAGTAATAATTAATTATAATAATTTTATTACGAATAAAATAAGTATTAATTTTAAAATCCGTGGTAAAATAAATTTCTGTCAGACAAAACGTTTCGAAATCTATTTTTTTATAATCAGTAGTTCAACTATTTTTTAGTCAGACAAGAGGAGAATTTGAGATTAATTATATTTAATTTTAGCATCAGTGGTAAAAATAAAATCCAGTCAGACAAAACAGCGCTTAATCTATTTTTCGCCATCAGTAGTAAAACTACTTTTTAGTCAGACATTCCACATTACGAATATATTTTTCAAAACTCAAAATTCGTCTGGTATTAATAAATAAACTTTTGGTTTCTACTAAAAAGAATTTCTCCAACATTTTTTTCGCAAAAAATTTATTGTTTATTATTGCTTATTAATAAATTTGTCATCAATAGTGAAGGACAATTTTAATGCAACAAAAATTCTTAGCAATTCTTAACAATTTTGAAAAGTTAAAAGTCAATAACTATTTCTACTCTTGAAGTTTTAACTCTCTAAATTTGAATTAGAAAAATTTTAACTAATTTGAATTAGTGACTCACTTTTTGCTTTTGAATTAGTTAAAATTTACTAATAAATTAGTAGAAAAATTTTTTTTTACTATTTATTAGTAAAATTTAACTAATTCGAAAGCAAAAAGTGAGTCACTAATTCAAATTAGTTAAAATTAGTTAAATTTACTAATAAATTAGTAGAAAAATTTTTTTTTACTATTTATTAGTAAAATTTAACCAATTCGAAAGCAAAAAGTGAGTCACTAATTCAAATTAGTTAAAATTTTTACTAATTCAAATTTAGAGAGAATGTCAGTATTAATAAACATTTTCCATTAGACGTTATTATTAAATTTCTATTTATATCAGTAGTGAAATATATATTAATTTAGACATTTTTAATTCCAAAAAAACAGTTGATTGCTATTCTTGTAATTTAATCTTTTACTGTACTGAGACAAAATATTAATATTAACTTCATCAATTTTAGTAACAAACGACAGTTTTTTTTATTAAAGTTTGTAAAAATAAGGAGAGTAAATTAAAAAAATGCCTCACTTTAAATAATTAATTCTAGAATCAATAATAATCAAATCACAAGTTTTTCACATCAATTGTTTCATTGTTTTCGAGTAAACGTTTATTTTAAAAACATTCTCAACTTTAGGCGAGTTTTTTTCCTTTTGGAAAGGAATTTCATATCCTTAAATGGAAAATTGCAGAATGTAATCAGTATATAGATTGGAAATTATTTTTTGGTTTAAATAAGTGCATCCATTCGTCACCAATATTATTAATATCGAAGCACCCAAAGTCTGATCTCGCGATCTATCCATCGAGAATATAAATCCGGAAATGTACTTTTCTTGCCAAGCATTCATATCTCATTGAATTCTTCTGTGGAAATAGAAAGTTCTTGCGATTGAGAAAGACGAAGAAGCTGCAAAAGCCATTAATTTAATAGGTAGTATGAAAAGGATGAAATCGGGTCCTTTAAAAGCTGATTGCTACAAATTCCTCGATATTGGAATCCATATAAAGTATCACAATCTTTAGGCCACAGAATTCAATTTGAAATTTCACCCAGTTTTCATATCCATAAAACGTTTTTATTGTTAATTGTTATAATTTTCGAGTAATTTTTCCATTTTAGAGAAAAAATTTAAATTGAGAAAATATTATTCTATCAAGAAGAAATAAATAGAATGAGTTATTGAAAAAGTAGAAAATTAAATTGAAATTTAAATTAAAGTCGAATACAGGAAAATGATTTTAAAAATCGTTATTTCCCGGTCTGTGTATGAAAATCTATTTGATGCATTTTTGTATGGATGTGAATTTTATTTTCACCAATCTAAAAAGAATGTTTTGAAAGTGTCAAAAGGTTTTTGAGAAGTTTTTGCACTGTGTTGGCTTTTTGTATCACGGGGAGGGGAAGGGGGAGATAGGGGGGCGCACGCAAGTATGTACTTTGTATAAGAAAAATGTGAATAGTTGCATTTCGAGTTCGTCTTCTTTCGAATTCTTCAACGTTCTTACAGAGTGTTTGTATGTGTGTATGTGTGTGATGTACGGAGCAATTTCGACGTTTTACACGCCTCTACAACCGGCCCTGCCAATATCTCATCCTCGCTTGTGGTCTATTAGATTTCCACTGGCTCCTAAAAGGTCACTGCAGCTGGCAATTCGTTTCTTCAACGACGACAATTCACCAAAAAGGAAAACGACTTTTTTCCAGTAGTTTTCTTTTGCTGACATACACCTAACGTTTTGCTATTGTGTATTATGTTATATCCACTGCAAGCAATCAACAAATGAAAGCCATTTATTGCAAAAACAAGCAAACAGGATTTTTCTTTTACAATTTTTTTTTCTTTTGCTTCGTTAATGAATGGCATTTTTAGTCACACAAAATGCTTTATACAATTAGTGTATTAATATCAGTAGTAAAAGACACTTATAGTCGGAAAAATCTATTTCGACTCCATTTAAAGTATTTTATAAGTAGTGAAAGACATTTATGGTCAGACCAATCCATTTCGCTTCCTTTTAAAGTGTTCCATAAGGAGTAAAAGGCAATTATAGTCAGACTATTTCATTTCGATTCCTTTTGAAGTGTTCCATAAGTAGTAAAAAACGTTTATAATCAGACCATTTCATTTCGATTCCTTTCAAAGTGTTCCATAAGTAGTGGAAGACAATTTTGGTCAGACTATTTAATTTCGATTCCTTTTCAAGTGTTCTACAAGTAGTAAAAAGTAATTATAGTCAGACTAATCTATTCCGATCGCTTTTAAAGTATTCCATAAGTAGTTTAAGACAATTATAGTTAGACCAATTTATTTTTATTCTTCTTAAAGTATTCCATAAGTAGTAAAAAACAATTATAGTCAGACCAATTCATTTTGATTCCTCTTAAAGTATTCCACAAGTAGTAAAAGACAATTATAGTCAGACCAATTCATTTTGATTCCTCTTAAAGTATTCCACAAGTAGTAAAAGACAATTACAGTCAGACCAATTCATTTTGATTCCTCTTAAAGTATTCCACAAGTAGTAAAAGACAATTGTAGTCAAAAAACGTTATTTTTATTGTAAGTAATAAAGAACAGTTTTAAGAGACTATCTTTACTGCAAGTAGTAAAAATCAGTTTCAGTCGGACAGAATTTCCTCAAATCTTGTAAGTTTTGTTCGTCAAAGTAGTAGAAGGAGTAGAAGTAGTTCAGGTCATTTTAAGTCAGACGTGATGAATTTTTTTTTAGAATTTCAGCAACATTAGTAAAAACTACCTACTTTCTTTTTTTTAGTTTCTGTAAAAATTTCTATGAGTAGTAACTGTCAGTTATAGTCAGACCCTTCAATTTAGTGTAAATTAGATACCAGTAGTTAAAGACCGTTCCAGTCGGACAAGGATATAAATCGTTCAAATTTCCGCAACGGTAGTATAAGTCCGTTTCAGTGAAACCTTCCAATTTATTGTCATTTTAGTCTTAGTAGTAAAATCCGAATCCGGTCAGACGCAACAATTTCAAATCTTAAATAGCTACGGTAGTAAAAGACGTCTAAAATTCAGAACATATTTCCTTTATGTATTGCTAACAAAACTGTCGACTGTGTAAATTTGGAATCAATAGTAAAAATTCATCCGTCTGTCTTTTTAAATTAGGTCGAGATTTTACTGCTAGTAGTAAAAGACAATTTTAGTCGCAGATTATTTTTTAATTTTCCACAAATCTCATATAGTGGAAATAATAAAAATTTTGTCTGCCGGAAACTTTTTTAACTCTCATAATTTTTTTTTTTACACAAGTAGTAAGAGGCAGTTTTAGTCAGACATTTAAATTCAAATGAATCTGATTAAATGTTACATTTCCACGCTATTAACAAAATAATACGTTTTACCTTTTATAAAGTTTTTACGAGAGTTAAAAGTGCAATTTTAGAATTGCACTATTTATTCGTTTGTTACATTGTTACCTATCATCGTAACTTTTAACCCCTAAACGATTAGAGCAACGTTAAACGCAAAATAACCCGTTTCTGTCGTGATAATAGCTCTTCAATTTAAACTAGAGGACATAATAGGTCTGTCGTGCAGTTGAATGAGAATATATTTTTCTTTCAGAACTAGGTATATGTTAAGAGTTTATTACAATAAACTTTTATAATCTTCAATTTCATCGGTATTTTAATAAAAACGTACACGCTTGTCATCATCGTATAATAAAAAAATTTTTTTCTTTTGTTTCACACCGTACGACTGTAAATTCTAAATGGTAAAATAATCCATTAAAAAATCCCCATAAAATGGGGATTGTTTACAGGTTTTTCAATTGAAAGTGTGTTTTATTACGCGTGATTGTTTCGATCAGTGAAACAATTTGCATTCATTAAGCATATATATACGTGTAGTCACACAGGTGTATGTTATTTATGCTTAATAAGGGTAGAATAATTAAACTTTCGATCAACTTGTTCCGTCAAATATCGACTTGTACCCAATTGTTTATATTATGTTACCTTTATATTCAATTTTTTTATTCTTTAATTCTTCAGCGTTAAAGAAATTGCTAAACGGAAAAATTAGATTCATTATTAATTTAATAAAAACGATCTAATTTTTCCCCAACTGTAACTAAATAATTAATTAGTAATTAATTCGTAAATTGATTTAATTAATTAATTATTATTTAATTAATATTTAACGTTAATTTTATATTCTCAGTTTGGATATTATTCTGTTAATTAATTTTACGATTTTAAATATATACCGTTGTTGATTCGAGTAATGAATTTTTAATTTATATTTGAATTTTATATAAAGCGTTAAATTCGTATCAATACGTTTTTGTGTTACTTTAAAAGTTTAAAATTACAATTTATGTAATTTATGTCGTAAATCAATAATATAATGGACAAATTCATAAATATTAATTAGGAAACTTCTTGAGACAAAATGTGACATTCATTTCAATTATTCAAGAAATGAAAGATTATGTTTTATTCATATGTCCATTATGAAAAATATCCTGGTATTATTTTTCACATTCAGTGGATATAAAATCGGATTTTCTTTGTTTATAGAGTTTAGCAAAGATGAGAGGGTATACTCTGTGACGCTAACAAGCTGCTATGGTGCCCTGGATAGGAAAGTATTGTGTGCTTTGTGTTTTCCGTGAGTATGTACTTGATAAAGTAGGATCAAAATGAAGTCCACATTATATAAAACACGGGAGCATAAATTTTAAACCTTTTTTTTCTTGTTTTTTTTTTTTTTTGAATAGCTATAGACCAGAATTTAACTTACGGTTTTATGAGCGCACATTTCTCTACAGTTAAAATAATGGGTGTATCGAAATACACATATAAACAATATTCCTTGTGCATATGATACTGTATTTGATATTTTTGAAAGCTTTTTTGTTAAGAACATGCTTCTATGTTAAGCACACACATCATAAGTCTATAGTTCTAACAAAAAATAAAATAAAATTCTGTACCAGTAGTATAGTCTGTTTTAGTCAGAAATTTCATATTTTTATAATTTGTAAATTCTAGTAGTAGAAGTCAATTATAGTCAGACAAAGTCAGTTTTAATTTTTTTCTAATTCTTCAGTAGTTAAAGTCAATTACAGTCGGACAGTTCAAATTTTATCAAAAGTAGTCAAAGTAAGTTTTAGTCAGACATTTTTTGCTAATATTTAAACAAGTAGTAACAGTAATCTGCAATCGGACCTTTAAGTTTATGTCAATATTAGAAAAGTAGTAAAAGTCCGTTACAGTCAGACAATTTAAATTCTTGGAATTTTATCAACAGTAGTCAAAGTAATTTTCAGTCAGAGTTTTAATTTTTTGAAAAAATTTTAATAAGTAAACTGCGATTGGACTTTTTACTTTCTGTCAACTTCAGGGAAATGCTTCAAAAACAAAAGAAGAATAAATTTTTAGTTTAGAAATTATTCTAAAAATTCCAAAGGGGAAAATTTACTTGAGAGGAGGAAATGTTGAACTAATTCTGTCTAAAATAATTAAATACAATTTGAATTCGATGGGTGGTGTGTTCAATAAACTTAGATTGTAACACTTTGCAATAAAACTAAAACTGTAAAATTCATGAGCAACTGAAAGGAAACAGAAAAAAAAAGAAGAAAGTTCGTTTAGATTCTATTTATCGAGCGATTTTGTGCGCTCTTATTGCATGATAAGTTGGCGAAACCTGTTCACAGTCCAACGGCGACAGCATTACATTAGTTTTAGTAGAAATCGGATAGTTTCGAAGTTTGATGCCTTCTCCGATATTACTTTTCAACAGAATTTATTTTCGCCGTCCCTACCCCTCTCCATCTTTTGCCTTTTTCTTGAAACCTTATATGGTATCTTATCTTACCGTGAGGCGTATAAAGTTTGCACTTGTCTATTTAGTTTTCTATGTTAAAGCAGAATACGGGTGATGACGCATCGAGCTAAAGTACTTACAAAGTTGAGACGTCGTAACGTTGCGTTCACGTTAGATTTTCACTGAGTTCCAAAGACTCAAATTGCTTTTATACAGCCTCTTAGTCATATTAAATTGTCAACATTACTAATATTACTTTCAAAATCTTGTGAAAACATGGTCTCAATATTCTAAACTCGTAAACATATAACGCATTCAGGGGATTTACTTTGTTATTTAAATAAAATATATTGTAGGTAAGTTTCTAGAATGTTTAACTATATATTCTAGGAAAATAATTTAATAATCGTTAATAATCCCGACAAGTTTCAAGTAAATAATATATTCATTATTTTTTGAATGAAGACTATTAAATTATTAACTTATTTTTTATTCTAACAATAAACTATTTTTTACTATAGAATCTTGATTCAGTAGTAAAAGACAGTTACAGTAAGGTAAAGGTGGAAATTGTTGAAATTTTTCTTTTAAAAGTGAAAATCTTGAAAATCTTGTAAAACCAGTACAAAATTTCTTGTACACTTTGTAACTAAAAACGTTGCAAAATGATACTGCTTTTTTGTATCATTCTACAAATTGATTCAAAAAGCGTTATCATTTTGCAACGTTTTGATCTCTTTAGGTTTATTGTGAGTGGAAGTAATTTACCATCATTCAGACAAAATGTTTTAACTTCCTGTATTTTAAAGATTTGTATTTGTATGTTTTATATAATTGTAATTTCGAATTTTTATCAGTAGTAGAGGTTTGTTTTAGTCAGACATTTTTTGCTAATATTCAAATAAGTAGTAAATGTAATCTACACTCGGACCTCTCAGTTTCTGTCAATTTTAGATAAGTAGTAAAAGTCAATTACAGTCAGACATATTAAATTCGTTAAATTTCATCAATAGTAGTAATACTCCTTTTTAGTCAGACCGTTTGCTTCTCGTTAATATTTAGATAAGTGGTAAAAGTAACTTGCAGTCAGTCAAAATCGTCATCAGTAGTAAAAGTACGTTCCAGTCAGACATAAATTTACAATTATAGAGAAAATATACATAATCAATGAAATCACAAGAATGTTAAATTATTTTGCCAATTCGTCATAAAGTTTTTAGTTTAAACATCAAATGGTAAAAACTTTGTGAAAAAAAATTCTGCAAAATTATATGAAACGCTGTTTTTAATATTCCATTATGCATGATGTTCATATAACTGTCGCGTGTATATATAATAAAAATAAAAAAAACAAAAAACAAAATGCATCTCTTGAGAGCAGTTCGCGATACTCTTTCTGGCTTCTAATTAAAAATGCCACATCGCAGTTACCGACTTTGTTAACAACTTGTTGAACTAATTGGAGGAGTTGTCGTCGTGACTATAAGGAAAATTGTAAATCACCTTTTTCAGTAATTATTTACCCGCGTATCTAGTTCTCCATCTTATCACGATTGTTATAACTAACAATTTATCCCATTAGATTGTAACTTAAAACTTTATCTTCGGTATCAAAACTCTCAGTGTGATGCACACAACTTATTTGGATAGAATCCAAATTGCAAGCACTTTGGTGATTTTTTTTTTGCCTTACCTCTCAAGTTTTGCCTTTTTTTGTAAAAAAAAAAGGGGGGGGGGAAATTTTGTTTCTTTGGAACAAAATTTTTTTTTTTTTTTGGGGAAAAAAAATTGTTTTTGGCAAATTTTTTGAGTGACTTGGCAAATAGAGTGATGAGTGTTTTAATTTAGAAACAATTATGATTTAAATTTTCTACTTACTCGTAGCGCTGACAGCCGGACCAATGACCGAGTACTTGGGGTTCCCCGTAACGCCTCCAGGGACGACCTTGTCCAACTCTGGAACACATTATAGTAATTATCCTCTGAATATACAGTGCCGTTAATTACGACAGGGAGTTGTGCGTGCAATACAACACAGCCAATTTACCCTTAATACAAACGGACGCGTCTATGATTTATTGCATTATGAATTTGAAACGGAATAATAGGCACTACACATATTATTATATTGAAGGATGCAATTTTGATTTATCATACACAGATATATATACAATATATATATACATCTTTTTCATTCAACACTCTCTCTCTCTCCTTCATCGCTTAAAAATCGACGAGTCCACACCTTTTCTGAGAAATATTATCAGAGATTTATGGCAAGTGTGATTCAATGCATCGAATGGACTTTTTTTTCCCCACCAAACAAGATTTATTGACAAACCTGAAGTGTCGCCTGTTTTTCAATTCCGAGAAAGTGCCCGAGACAATTTATTTATATTTTTTTTCCATTCTCCATTTATGAGAATTTAACATGCATTCTTAATTCATAAATAAAATATTTAAATTGCAGTGAAAAAAGAATTTATAATTTTAAATCGGAAAAATTGTTTTATAATCAAATTTTCAATTTTTAATTAGGTTTTAAATTTCTTTCTGAATTTACTTTTATTATTCTTTGAGGATAAAATGATTTTCTGACATTGATGTTAATTTTCCTGTAGTGTGTAATTTTACGTGAATTGGCAGTTGATAAACAAATTCTAAAGACTCTCGGTAAAAATAATTTTATCAATTTGAGATAAATTGGAGGAAAATTGACCAATTGAGGATAAGGTGCAAATTTCCGATGGTAATGATTTGATAGAATGGTAGAAAATATTTTACATACCGACTTGAGTTAAAGAAGGTCTCTTTGAAGCTTTCAGACTTCGTGAAAGCTCTACAGTGTGACGCCACTAAACTTTGTGAATTCCTATCTTACCGACCGTGGAACAGAAAAAAGCTCAACTTTCCCTTGCGATAAATAAATCCAATTTTGCATTTCCCGAAATAAATTAAATAGGTACTTAAAATAATAGTTAAGTTCCCTTTATTTAAACAGTTAACTTGAAAAAAATTTCATTTTATTTATTTTCATTTTTTCCAATAGTTTCGAACTAAAATATTTTTACCACTTGAAACTAACTCAACTGGAAATATCTCTAACTTATAAGGACAGGAAAAAGAAAATATATTGTAACTGCGCCTTCGAGTTAAAACCACTTTTTATGTCTTCTAAATAAAAAAGAAAGCTCCTACAGTTAATTTAATTTGAAGGAATAAAATTTTCAACCTATGGATGAAATGACCTTAGAGGATATCCTAACTTCCTTTTAGAATTTAAAGGGTTTCGCGTAATCGAATTTCTTCAAAGTCGAATTTGATGGCTCTTTAAAGAAAAGCTAATAATTTTTACAGAGGTGTTAAATCTTTATTGAAAAGAAAGTCTTTTCTTTAATGCAATTCTTTTTCAACTAGTCACTCCTGATGGCTCGGAGCCAATTTACGTAACAGAAAACGATTCTTCTATTATTCCAGAGGCTAAAAGGAAAAGAGGAAGCTATTCAAAGACACTTTCTAACACATTTTTATCCGACGGAACACGGGGCTCTTTCGATTTATTCATTTACTTTCTTACATGTAGTTTATATGCTAAAAAATCTTATTACATTCAACAATTTTTGTTCCTTTCATAGGAAAAAATTAACTTTTCAGAATATAGAATACAATTTACCTGCGACTTATGAAGAGCGAAAAATGGTTTTCACATGATTTAAATTTTTTCAATGACAATTTGTTTTTTTAATTATATTTCAGTTAGACGACATTTTAAATTCTTCTCATAATTTTGTATTAGTAGTCAAAGTTTATTGAAGTCAGACAAAACTATTTTTAACGTCTGTTATGTTAACGTAAGTAGTAAAAGTAAATTTCAATCAGACTTGTTATTTTTATAAAATTTATAAGCAACAGTCTTGAAAAATTTAGTAGCTTAGGTCAATTTCAGTCGGACAATATTTTAATTCGTGTAATTTAGTAGTAAAAATAAATTTCAGTCAGACTTGTTATTTTTATAAAATTTATAAGCAACAGTCTTGAAAAATTTAGTAGCTTAGGTCAATTTCAGTCGGACAATATTTTAATTCGTGTAATTTAGTAGTAAAAATAAATTTCAGTCAGACTTGTTATTTTCATAGATTTTATTAACAGTTAAAAAATTTAGTAGTTCAGGTCAATTTCAGTCGGACAATATTTTAATTCGTGTAATTTTTGGCAGAGTAGGAATATAGTCAGTAGTAAAAATTACTTTTAGTCAGACTTTTCAAATATTTGTAAAAGCCAAAATACTAAACGGAATTCTAGGTATTTTTGCATCAGTAAAAAAGTGTTTTTTTGTTCTATTTATGAGTAGTAAAACCCAGTTTTGGTCAGACAAAGCTTCTTTCAAGTTTAGTTAATTTAGTAGCAGTAGTAAAAGACACTTATCGTCAGCCAAGATATTAGAGGTAGTAAAAGTACATTTTAGTCAGACTCTCTAGTCTTTTGTAATATTTCTACAAGTAGTACAAGTCAATTACAGTCAGACAAAAACTGTCGAATTCTGGTAAGTTTAATGCCAATACAGTTAGTCTCCTTGTCAATTTTATTACGTTCAATGTCAGTAGTAAAAGTACATTTTAGTCAGCCTCTGACTTTCCTTTCTTTAATTTTTGCATTCTTTTAAATTTTCTGAATATTTATTATCATGGCTGATTTTTTGTCTTTTTATTTTTTAGAAAAAAAATTGTAAATCAGCAGTCATTGTTGATTTTAGTCAGACAGAGCTACAATTTCTTTTCTTACGAATTTTTTTAGTAAAAAAACTAGATAACAACAGTAATTATTGATTTTAGTCAGACAAACCTTAAAATTTAATTTTTTTCGAATTCTTTAGTTAAAAGAAATTTGATATTAGTAAAAATTATTAACTTTAATCAGACAAGGGTAAAAATTTCTTTTGCTTCTAATTTATTCGTGGAAAAAAAATTGTAAATCAGTGGCAATTGTTCATTTTCGTCAGACAGAGTTTAAAATTTTTTTTCATTCGAATTTTTTAATAATGGAAAATTGGTAATCAGTAGTAATTTTTTATTTTAGTCAGACAAGGTTGCAAATTTCTTTTGCTTCTAATTTATTAGTTAAAATAATTGTAAATCAGTGGTAATTGTTCATTTTAGTCAGACAAAGCCTGACTTTATTTTCATTACAATTTTTTAGTTAAAAAAAAATTGGAAATCAGTAGTAATTGTTCATTTTAGTCAGACAAAGCCTGACTTTATTTTCATTGCAATTTTTTGGTTAAAAAAAATTGAAAATCAGTAGTAATTTTTTATTTTAGTCAGACAAAGGTAAAAAATCCTTTTTTTCTAATCTTTAAGGTGAAAAAAAATTTGCCCTTACCGGAATTTAATGCATCGTCCAGAGGTTGAAACTGGAATATCGCCTTGAACCCTTGTCCGGGACGTTCTGAATTAGCGACGAACTCAACGTAGAGGTCTGACCCCGTGCTGAGCACCTCCACTTCCGCTCCTTCGTTGCATAGTACAGCTATTGTAGGTGCTCGAGAATCCCTTCCATCATGCACCCTGATTAAATCGGCCCTATTCAGACAGCTGTAACAGGATGCTTTTCGTTAGTGACCGCACATTTACCGGATCCAATTGCATTGTAAATCAGTGGTAATGGTCGTGGACGCATCTGAAACCTTGTATTTTGAATTCTCACGGGTGTTCATTTTCTCATCAAAGAAGTTTCCATTCCATTTATTCATTCGTTTCATTAATTTTCTAATTTTAAAATAATTAGAAAGAAAAAATTCACTAATAGTTTTATCCTCTGCCAAAAATTCAACCAAAGAAAGAAAAAAAAGGTTTTTTTTTTTAAATTCATAAATGATTTTCTGTCTACTTCCACGAGTACAAAAGAATGAAACGGAAAAAAATTGTATTATTTTTTTCCCTTTCTATTAAATTATTTTCCTTATGGAAACATGAAAATACTCCCTTGAATAGAAATGAAATAAAAGAAATGAAAATGCAAGAATGAAAAATTCGAGGGAAATAATTTTTAATGTTACTTTTAAAATAATTTTATCCGTTGCTTGGAAATTAAATAAGGAGAGAGCACTTTAACTTGAATAGTTATTTTTCCACGTGAGAAATTCTAAATACGGGTCGAATCACTTAAGGAGTGAATTGTTCTTATTTTATTATAAAGTGGGATATTTCTAATTAGAGAGATATATAATCAAACAAATTATAATATCACTAATATTTACATTTTTATTTTCATCTCATCATTATTTCCCATTATTTATTTTTTATTCATGAAATTTTACACATTTAATTATTATAAGTGTTTTCTTATCTTCCAGTTACTCCTGCTATATAAATGGTAATACCAAAAACCCAGATTGCGCATAGATGAGAGAGTGATAATGTCATATGGAGTAAAATATATTTTTTACTTTAACAACTTTTCCAAAAACTTTACGAGACAGATGCTTAGTTTCATCTTAAATCTTATTAGAAACTTTGAGTAATATGTTTCACCCCCATGTATATATGACTCAACTTTTTTTCTTTCTTTTTTGCTCGCTTTCACCTGCAGAATAATTGAAGAAAACTTTATGACGGCGTGAAATTAATTTAAACATCGAGTGACAAAAGTTGACTGACTTTGTTTTTGAAAACTTTGTGGTTGAAACTTTAAACAATAAGCGCGCGCGCGCGTTTCGCTATATGAAAATGCTTGTTTCAATTTTAACTTTGTACAAAAGACTTGACGAAAATCTATGATGAGGCGAAATCCTTTTTTTTGCAATTGGAAGTTTTTAATTTAGTTGAAGAATGATGTGGAATTTTCTTAAATAGGTATGTTAGTAGTAAACGTGAGTTTAAGTTTTTGTAAATTTCCAAATCAGTAGTAAAAGTCAATATTCGTACTACCGACAATTTTCAGTTAGACTTCAATTTAAATTTTTTTACTTACATTATCAGTAGTTAAAGTCAACTCAAGTCAGACAAAATTGTTCCAAATTTTTTATCATTTTAATATCAGTAGTAAAAGTAAATTTTAGTCAGATTTGTTATTTTTGTAAATTTCCGTCAGCTAAGAAGTTTGTAATATACAAAATTGAAAATTCTACAAATTCTACAGAATCAAAAACTATTTTCAATTAAATTATACAATTTTTTGTTGTTGAAATAATTGAATTCTAAAAATTTTCAACCAACTCCCGAAAAACTTTTGCGTCCAATAAAATAATTTTTATCACATTAAAATTGTTTTTTCTCCTTTTTCAATCGGATTATAAATCAAAGCCAAGAATGAGAATCGAAAATAGATAAATTACTGATTTTCTGCTTTAACAGATTATGCTTTAAGTAGAAAACTGGACATTTGCGCTGGTAGCCTAGTAAATCGAGCGTTCCATCTTTCCGATAATACGAATGATGGTAAGAGAGAGAGAGAGAGAAAGTTTTCCTTCGACCAGGATGCATTGAAGCGAAGGAAGGTTATATGAAGGTATAAAAGGGATCGGCAACTATTGACGCCAGGTTCCTCCCTTTTTGTCCCCCTCTCCACAATTCGAAGACCTCGCTTTGTCACTGTAAAGTCTTTGCAATTTCACCTCCTGTTATCCCTTCCCGTCCGTCCCTCAATCGAATCTTTTTCTAACGCCATCTCTTTTCCACAAGTCGGACGCAATACATTCGAGTGGAACTTATATCTTACCTCGAGTTGAAGTTTAGAGAGCACGTAGAAGCTCTCACACGCTAACAAGAACGTCATTTACGCCAGTTCTGTTTCAAGCAACTCGGGATACAATTCTTGATCCCTAAAAGTCATGTCCGAAACAAGGAAAAGTACCCGAGAAACACTTGGCGCCATTTGCGCGCTTAGCTCTCTTTTTTTTTGTTTTTTACAAAGTGTAAGTGTTTCACCTATAATATATATTCTCTCTCTCTCTCTCTCTCTCTATACATATATGCTCTATTACTGTTGCCAATTCATATTTTTGCAACGTTTCAACACATTGTGTATAAACGACAATGTCAAAATGGTGGGGAAAGAAAAAAAAATTCCCAACTTCTCCCATGAAATTACTTCAAGTTGTGTGTGAACTTTTCAACTCTAAATGAATCCACCTTTTTTTTTTTTATTGTAACAATCACGGTTAACAATACAATTTTCAAGCGACATTACTTTTTATATTTTTTTCTCATATTCATTCTGGCAAAAAATTGCGACTGGTTTGATTAGTATTATTTTTGTTTTTTATATATAATTTATAATTTATTTTATATATAATTTATAAGAAAATAGAATTGTTTCAATTTAATATTAAAAATTAATTTCTTATGTGAAAATAATTTTTAATATTTCCATCGGCAAATGGGAGTAAAATATTATTTTCATTATATTCACAAGTCAGTTAAATTTTATATAAGTTTTTCATTGATGATCATTCACAAAAGTCTCCAATCAATTTCTCTTATCAGGACTTTTGAACTTCATTTCTCCGAGAGAGTGATGGAGATTCAACGTGTGCTGAATAAGGGCAAATTTTAGATGACACAAAAGTTTTTGTACAAAAAAAGATGATTCAGAATTTTGTTTGGAAAACGAGAATTTTTAAAATTGATTGAAAAATTGAAAAATTCGATGTTCTTTCTAATACTGTTGAATTATTATTTGCATTTTTGTTATATTTTTTTATGACAAATTATTTTTATTACTATTATTACTGCTTCTACGATTATTATTGCTTCTACTATTATTATTACTTCTATTATTATTACTTCTATTATTATTATTATTATTACTTTTATTATTTTTAATTATATTATGAGTTAATTTTATTTTATAATTTATAATTCATAATTGATAATTTAATTTTTTAATTTTTATTCATATTATTGATACTATTATTATTACTTTTATTATTATTCCCACTTTTGTTTACTATTTTTCCCATTATTAGTAATTTTTAAATTTTAAAACTAATTTTTAAAAAAATATATTTTTATTATTATTGCTAGTTTATTAAAAAAAATTTATTACCATTATTCCTAGTAAATTGAGCGTTATTTGTAGATAAGTGATTTGCAATAACACCAGGTTGTAAAGTTTTAATCAGTCTGATAATGTATGTTTGCGCGGTTGTTTGAGATAAGCGACACGAATATGATAATTCGACGACATTATGAAAACATAATTTCAATGAAATGCCTCTCTCAATTGTGCTCCTGTATTTCCACATCAAAGTATGATTATTGCTGTATTTTCCCATCACATTCTCAATGACTATAATTTATAATCTTTTACTCATTTCTCGAATATGAGTTAAAAAAAAAAAGTAATCGATTTTTTTAATGACCAGAACAGAAAATAATTAACTTAATTTTTAACTTTAAAATTTCTTAAACCAAGTTAGAACTAAAATTAGTTTTGTGAATAAATTATAAAATAATAGAAATAATAATAATTATTATTATTTTATAAATAATATAAATAATTATAATAATTTGTCCAACGTATAACAAAGAAAAATCCGCAAGGAACAGAAATCATCAGACATGAGTAAAATTTTCCGAAATCTAATAATTCTCGTTTTATAAATTGTAAACTTAAAAATTTAAATACACAACAATTTTTGTTTGTATATATAATGAAAAATAAAATTGTATCGTGACGTAACACAAGAAAGCACTTTCCTTAAGATTTGAAACTCTGTCAAGCGGTACTGATGCTGCAGATGGAAAAGTAGGAAGTAAAATCCTTTAAAGTTGAGTGTGAAAATTCTCCACACTTTTGTTCGTTTCATTTCTGATCTTTCGAAAAGCAATGACCTTATTTCATAACTTTTGTTTAAGGCTTCTTTTTTTAATACATTTTACACTGAGAAACAAATTTTCCACGGGAAATAATTTCTCTCACGTGAAATATTTTTCTAATGAATAGAAAAATCTGTTTGGGGGATCAAAATTATTTCCCTGTAGCTGTATGGTATAAAATAGAAAAGTGTATAATGTACCTATATTTATGTTAATTTCTCTCAGACTTAATGAAAACATTTTTTTCTATTTAATATCACATTGTTAGAATTATGTCAACATGGAAAAAAATTCTACCGAAAAGATGAATTTCCTTCTATTATTCATCAATGTCACTTTATGCTTCAATTTTCAAGTTCCTCCCACAAAAGGGGCTTTACGGTGATGCTCTAATGGAAAATGGGCCATTTATCTTAAATTCAACTTCCGGACCATGTTGATTACATAATCTCCGCAAACAGATTTCAGGATGTCCGCGACATGACCTCCTAAATCGTGGTTATACTTTACAGCAAAGTTTGTTGAATTTGAAAGCATTAAACTTCACCACTGCTGGATATAATTATTTTTCACGTCACAACGATAATTTATTTCAATTCTCTAAATATAAATAAAAAACTAAATATCGACCCGCATTAAACACCCTTTAAAAAAAAAATATCCTCCAATTATTTTTAAACCTTTCAGAAAATCAAGTTGAAGTCCGCAACGTTTATCATCAACGATTCAAAAGAAAAGTAATATTTTTTCAACCAAAAAATAAAATTTATTGTATACAACTTTTTCTCTTCACAGTTGTTGGTTAAAAAAAAATTGCAAAAATGTTTTTTTTATAAAAATTTAAAAAAAGTTACAATAGAAAAATATTTTTCTTTTAAGTCGTTGATCATAAACGTTGTGGACTTCAACATCGTCAAAATTTTTAAAATGGGACAAAAGTGAAACAAGTTATAAGTGAAACCTGACCCAACACATATAGTAAATGGACATATTTATGTTCATTTCATTAACATTTTGCTTCCTCTTTACGATCAGCAAAAAAATTTGCTTTCTCGTGGAGAAAGCATTAAGATTATTTCATTTTCCAAGAAAAATAAAAATTCTTTGCATCAAGGCTAATTGATTCGTCTTAATGAAAAGAATAAGATTCGAATAAATAGTTAAATAATTTAGAAAAAAGAAAAAAATTTTTGTAAAAAAGTGAATTTTTGAACTTTAATTTTAATTAATTTTTTTAATTTTCAATATAAATTATACTTTATATATACCATTCGATTCGTCTTCATGCAAAGAATAAAATTTTATTAAATATTAATATAATGTGGAAAAAAGAAAAAATTTTTTTGTAAAAGAGTAAATTTTTGAAATTTAATTGTAATTAATTTTTTTAATTTTCAATATAAATTATACTTTATATATACCATTCGATTCGTATTGATACAAAGAATAAGATTTCATTAAATAGTAATATAATTTGAAAAAAAGAAAAAAAATTTTTGTAAAAAAGTGAATTTTTGAGA
>JUFY01034287.1:107403-117723 GCA_001855655.1 Leptopilina clavipes
TTTTATAAAAATTTAAAAAAAGTTACAATAGAAAAATATTTTTCTTTTAAATCGTTGATCATAAACGTTGTGGACTTCAACATCGTATATAATCTATGAGAATTAAAAAAAAATTCTAGAAAATACCTTAATTTTCAGGCGTGTAAAGTGGTATGAACCCTTAAAGAAGTCAGAATTTTTTTGAAGTGAAACCGATTGATATATGAAAAAATTTTTTGAGTGACGAGTTTCAAGCAAATTTAATAACATTTTGCAATTTATATTACCCATATTCGATCCGTCATTTGAATTTTTGAAGACCGCCATCAGATTCGTATTCAGCGACCCCAAAAATCACCGAGTGGCAAGTTTTAAGTAAATTAAATAATATTTTACAATTTATATCCGCCCTATTAGATCCGCCTTAAATTATTTTGAAGTTTTGAAAACTGCTTTCAGATTCGTGTTCAGCGATCCCAAAAACTCCCTAGTGACGAGTTTTAAGTAAATTCGATCGATTGTAAAAATTTCTTACATATTAGCCGCCATATTGAATCTGTCATTTTAGTTTTGCATATCGACTTCATATTCTGGCGTAAATAAGATTATACTAGTGTAATTTGCATTAGTCGCTTTCGTCTCGAGGTGCAAACGTCACACCCGTACAGTCAACAATTTTACGCACTTGTATCATAAATAAATATTATGTCTCATAATGTAAATAATAAGAGCAGGAACAATTTTTAAAAATTTGATAAAAAACTGTTACTCTCTTCATTGCTAACAGTATGAAACATACAAATGCTTATGTGTCTTTTAAATTTATTATGTTTGTAACCCAAATTAATTTAATTAGTACACTGAACTCTAGGTTCAGTGTGAGAGCGACTCGCACACGGAAAGATATTTTATATTAAAAGACAATAAAAATGGTAACAGATTTTAACATATTCGAAGTTAAAAGGATGCTATTCACGGTTTGCTATTAATATTTCAAATTACGATATGGATAGTTACTAGTGAAAGAAAATTTAATTTAATATATTGACTTGGAAATTTTAATTTTTGTCTCTATTAAATTTGAGGCAAGTAATTTGTAATATTGTACTTAAGTAAAGAATGTAAATACAAGATTACTTATGAATACTAAGAATAACACAAATTGAAATAAAATTTGGAAATTTTAACATAGTAAATATGAAAGAATCTTAGAACCATAGGCACACGTATATTACAATCGGGTCCCCACCCTGTTACATCGCCAGAAATATCCCCCTTCTCAGTATGGGTACCCGACTGAACTTCATTCTTAAATTGACAATTGCAAACATATAATTAAGTATTAATAATACAAGAAGGGGTTACATGGATCAAAACGGCCAGAAAACGTATGTTTTCTTATAATTTTTTTTTTCATTTAATAAATTAATTTTTTTATTTAATCACTTTGGTATATTAAAGTACACTATATAATAAGAAAGTTATAAATCTTTCGTTAAAAAATATTAAAAATCAGGGCCGTAGCAACAGGTTCTTTGAGACCCCTCCAAAAAAGTACTTTTGCGATGGTCACAATATCATTTAACTGCTTCATCGGAAATAAATAAACAAAATATTTTCTATTAGTAGAAGAGTATATCTCGTGATTGATCAAAGAGTTTTTTAAAATCTTAAAATTTTAGTTTTTGGCAGCATTTTTACGGTTTTTGGGATTATTTTAACCTTGTAAAATCGGTTCTTATCAGCTGAAAAAAAATCTTTCGTTCAATCACGAGCTATACTCATCTAATAATAGAAAATATTTTGTTTTTTTATTTCCGATGAAGCAGTCAAAAGATATCGTGACCACTGAAAAAGTACTTTTTTGGAAGCGGTTTAAAGAACCTGTTGCTACAGTCCTCATTTGCAATCTTTTTAACAAAAGTTTTATAACTTACTTATTATATAGTGTACTTTAAGATACCAAAGCGATAAAATAAAAAAATTTATAAAAAAACATTCGTTTTCTTGCCGTTTTGACCCATGTAACCCCTTAAGTATGATTAAAAAATATAATTATTTCAGTAAGGTATATTAATAATAATCGTTTTTCGCAAGTGGTGAAAAATTGTGGCACTTATTATATAAGAAAAATTCATTCTTTATCTCACAGGGTCGTTACGTGCGAGCGTTTATACAGTAAGAATAGTTAACTATGAATCAGCCTACGAGTGCGAAAGGGACGCTCTTATGCGCAGTTCCATTGCGCCTCACTCGCACTCACGCTTAGACCTGATTCATAGTTAAGTATTCTTACGGTATGTATTATGCGTATTTAGGTGTATAGGTAGTTTTAAGTTAGGCTGTTAGGTAGGGATGAATGTATGTAAATGTAGGTTTCAATGTATACGACTTGTGTGTGAAAAGCTACAGTTAAGGCAAATATCTCTATCTCCTTCTAAATCTCATTAAATCTCCATCTTTCCTTCTTCATTTTCGTATTCCTATTCTTTTATGCATGCATCACCAATTTTGAACAGTGCCGATATTAAAATTTGATTTTGTATTTATGAATTTTAGATATATTGAAAAATAATTTACAGAATTAACAGTGATAATAGTAATTTTAAACATTGACCCTGAATAGCCTCACTTTAATTTCGTACCATATTAAATTTTGCTTCCATTTTTATAATATTTTAACATAAAATATTTTTCCATGCGCTTGTCCATTTTTTTATTTGTGATAAATAAAATTTCCAAAAAGATTAGTTTACAAATTTTACAATTTTATTTTAATCTAATAAAAATTAGCTTCACACTAAATTCGATGGAAATTTTAAGGTCTAGCCATTTGACTTAACTTTTTAATTAAACTTTAAGGATATCGGATTTTCCGTGTACATATTAAATTAAATCATTTTTAAACATTTGTCCATTTTAATTTTGTTTATAGCCTAATCAGAATAAAACATGTCGGTCTCTACGATGGAGGATATAGATGAAAGTTGTTTTGAAGTTCGATTTGTTGAAAATAAAAACCGAGCTCTGTTTACAAAAAAATTATTTAAAAAAGGCAGCATCGTTATAGAATATATTGGTGATTTTATAACCAATGCAGCTGAAATTAATGAGCGTGAAATTTCTTATATGCTAAAAATAAATTAGGCTGTTATGTCCTTGAAATCACATTTAAAGGGAAAAAAGCATATATTGATGCTACAGAAGAAACCGAACATAAAGCTTGATTGATGAACCATTCCAATAGTCCTTATCTTGTTCCTTTTAAACGGAGTGCCTCGAGTCTTTTTTAAGGCAAAATAGACATAATGCCAAATGACGAACTCGTTTGGAATTACAGAGACAGAAGAAAAGCTGTTTTGGAAACCCATCCTTGGTTAAAAACTAGCAAAAAACCTGAAGGTATATTTATTTCACAGTTAACACTGACCCAGACATTTTCTGTAATTGAAAATGTAAACTTTAGAATATACCCCTATAAATCAAATTAAATATTTGTATTACACTAAAAAAATTAAGTACGTTTAACACATTTTCGATTACTTTCACGCTACTCAGCCCTGAGTTTTGCTACAGTATGAGGTCAACTTCACCACTTTACTATAGTTTCAGCTTGAAGGTAGTTTTGTAAAAATATCCTACAGTTAGATTTAGAATGGCGTAAAAATAGATTAAAGTTACGTAAGTAGACGGCACTACCGGTGTGGGCGAAGCTCGCTCCTGACAATATTTAGCCCAGACCGCACCCTTCAACGCCATCCCACACGAAAACCTGTAAACTGTTCCCTCGCTTTTTTCCTCATCTTCGTTGAGGGAGAATTTCGTACCAACAGGCATACCTCACACTCAGTCGGCACACACACGGAAAGAATTTTAGCGCATCTGCTGTGCGGATGTCTTGAAAACTACATGGCATGGGTTGTACAACTCATCGGTACGTCTGATGTGCCGATTCAGGACAGCAGACGTTCCTGTTTGGTGCAAGCGCTGTCCTTTTCGTCAGTACGTCTGCTATAGTATAACAGTTGTCCTGAACAAAGTACGTCGCTTGTCTCGAATCGGCACATCAGACGTGCGGATTAGAATGTCATGAGTTATGCCGATACCAGCGCATCTGATGTCCTAAAATTCTTTCCGTGCATACTCTCCCGTTTGCAATAATTCTATAATTTCAATAATAATTTTAATGTATAGCTTTATTCGAAAATCATTAGAATTAGTATCACAGTCAATAGTTTACTATACAAATCGATGTTCGTTAAACGAGGAGATGGAAAATGTTTGTTTTCTAAAAAAAATTTTCCCTAAGAAAATATAATACTAGTATTTATTTCTCTCGCTTTAACAATTAATAATTAATTCGACTTTGAGTATTTACAATTACATATTTTTCAAAGTCTTAGAAATTTTCTAGTCGACGTCCTACTTAATACTTCTTCCGTAAATTGAGAGGTTTCTGTTTGCGACTTTTCTGCTGTTGGTTTTACATTTATTGGTTGTTTCTTTTGGTTCTCGCGATTGTTACATTCAGCTAGAGCAACCATATTTCGCTTGTCTATCATATCCTCGTTGACAAAATGATCTGGTTTTAAGTTTTCTACAGATACGTGCTCTTTATCGCCGTTTACGTCTATATCTCGAAAACGCGGTCGTTAGGTCAAAAATAACTTTGTGCGGTCCCGTGTCCGGGCGCTCACATGGACGTTTGTCAGAACCGACACGTAAGTAAACGTGAGAACTTTAGTATAAATTTTTATAGACGAAAATTTTTCGTCTCTGTCGGTGTGCAACCGGTATCAGTTTGATACATTAAATAATCTCTCAAAATTCTTCTATAAACTGCTGAGAATCAGGCTCGAAATTGTGCAGTTGAACGAACTTGCCTGGGATTAGGAGGGTTGTCCCGAAAACATATTTGGCCGGTAAGAAACCGGAATCGGCCGCAATCGCTTGCAAACCCAACATTACCGTTAAGAAAACTCGAGTCTAATCGTCACACGCGTGGCACATATTCGCGGCTGGGTTATAACTCGTGGTTCTAATATATTCACATGCAATAAGTTGCAATAACGCCTTAAAAAGTCTTGATTCGAATTATCTGTCTTGGTCAGTAATGAGCGTAAGGTTGCAGCCATCCTCTAAAGGGACCACCTCTGGCCATTGGGAGAATTGGTCGATCATGGTCAGACAATATCGGAAACCGTGATAGACCGGCAAAAGACCTACAATGTCCATATGGGCGTGGTGGAAACAAGTTTCTGGGGTCGTAAACTGCGACGGGGTTCGCTCTGTGTGCCTTGCGACATCCGATTGTTGGCAATCCAAGACATTTTTAGACCAAGACGTTATGTCTTTGTGTATATATCTTTCTAATAATTCGGTCCGTTACTCGTGCGCTTGGGTGATAGAAAATCGGAAAAATTTATTCACGCATACGGGTAGGGATATATGGCCTCAATGTCTCACTTGATTGATCGCATGCAATTGATACTTGATCCGGTCTCCATTGCAATTTAGTTAGTTTAAGACCCGTATTTTTGTCCTCGATCAAACGGTTCATTTTCACATCTTCTAATTGTGCTTCCGCCAGTTCCTTAAAACTTAATTTATTAGCTATGCAAAAAGCCTTCACTATTGATACAGAATCAGCCACGACGTTGTCGCTACCAGGCAAATATTCTGCACCTTAGTGGTGAGCAGCGATAGAAATGAAAACTGTCGTTGCTGTTTCGATGATGCTTTATCGGCTCGTTGAATAAGCGCGTATATAAGTGGCTTATGATCGGTTACTATCTTGAAGTCGTAGGGCTCGATGAAATGTTTCAAAAATATTTCGTCGCCTATTGAGTCGCAGTCAGCTCCCTATCATAAGTGATAGGGAGCTATATTTTTGTTGCCCCTGATTAAACTTTCGCGAAAAGAAAGCTAATAGTTGTTACGCATCGTCGATGTATTGTTTTATAACTGTCCCCATACCTGAATTAGAAGCGTCAGTGACAAGACGGGTGAGAAGCCTCACTTATTTCGACAAGCGAAGAGTACAAGAGTATCCCTTTAAATGTCGTTACTACATTTTGTGTCGTTCAAACTAAGCAATTGGTTCAAAATATGAGACGGTTTACCCTTTGTCAAGGTTTCCCCTTTTTGTAATTTACTTAATCTACTTTCTGCCGAAACTGCATAATTTAAAATAATGCAAAAGGTTACGTAAACATTAGAGTATCTTCGGAACTGATTATGATATTACTATATCAACACGAGTTTTTAACGCTTTGATTTGCGCTGCTCTAAAGGAAGATTCTACACGCGAAACATTTTTTCTTATTTTAAACTGGTTTAAAACTCAAAAATTTATGCTCACCCATAGACGCTTACAAATATAGATAGATAAACACTATAATAGGAAATTATGTATAATAATATAAATTACATACAAAATATGAATAATTTTCTTACTGATGGGTTGACACTGCGATGAAAATGTCGGCTTCCTGTGAAAAATGCTGAATTTGAGTCAGGTCTACTGTCCTTAAATTTGTCTAGAACTTAAATAGCGGAAGGATACTTCACAAAATCCACTTGTTTTCTCTGCATATGAAAATTTTGGTCAAGATTACATGAATCACGTTGAGAATATTCCAATTGGCAGGAACTTGGATAGGAAAAAGCAGCTCTCTCTCTCTCTCTCTCTCTCTCTCTCTCTCTACTTTCGGTCCTTATGGAGTTGGTCAGGAAATCAGATTTTTAGAGAATATTTCCCCGTTTGGTTAATATTATTTAATTAGGGATTCAACTGGGTTCTCCAACAGTCCCAAATAAAGAACGTTATGTAACAGTAAAGATTGAATCTTCATTTATGATAATGACCTGATAACTTGTGTCGACTGGCTGACGACTTACAATTGTGTTAATACCTTGCATTGCGCAGACAAGACTGATATATCGAGGCTCGGTTGCATCCAACCATGTTCCCTAGCTTTTCTTTACACCTTAGTCACGGCGGGATTTCGCACACACACAAGCATGATCCATACTCAGTCGACACACAATCCTATAATGTGGCTCCATCTCTAAGATTTTTTTAAACATTATCTTCGAACACAAACATAAATACATCTTTGTCCTTTACTATCTCATGCTTTGAGTTTTTGAACGACTTTCGCGAACCTTATTGTTCTTAGGCCTTAAGTCAGAGGCATGTTACATGCCCTCTGTGGAACGGTACGCGCTGCATAAAAGTATGTAGCAGACCTCAGGACTGAATCTTGTGTTATTCGAGAGTGCTCGAAAATGTGCTGCTATGTGCCTTTTTTTATTATAAACTAAAAATTATAAACTATTATGAACTAAAAATTTGATTTAATATCCCTACTGAAAAAAACAAGTATAAATACACGTGTATTTTTTTAGTAGGGATCGCTGCCACAAAAAAAATTTTGGTTATGATCTAGGGGTCTCACCATGCTTACTATTTATTTTTGCTGTCTCTCAATCCGGAACGGAAGCCTTATTTTGACATAACCTCAAAAGACACTTGGCCAAATTGGTAAAGATGCCGATTTTAATTGTTTTCGTTTTTCAAGTTGCATCTAGTTCTTTTCTCTTTTAAGGAGGTATTTTAGTTTAGAGGTCTCAATTTTAGATTTTTTTCCGAGAAAGATAAAAAAAGTTTAACATTATTAGTATTTATTTTTTTAGAAGTTCTTTAGTAATATCTGACGAATACAGAAAAAAAATTAGGAAAATAAATTTTTAAAGTTATAAACTAGTAAAGAGGGGGCTAAAAAAGAAAAAGTGCTAACTGGTTGACAACGTAAAGACTTGTAGTGCTCTAAAACAAAAAAATCAAATAAATTCTTGATTGTTAAGGGCTTTGCTATGGTCGGTACCTTGTAGAAGAAAAAAAAGTTTCTCCTAATGGCAATGATTTGAAAATAACATGTTTTTTGACTTTTTCAATTTTTTAAAATAGTAAATTGTAATGTTTTTCAAGACCCAAGACTATCATTTGACGTTCACAGGATTTAAAATTATTTAGTTTTCAAAAGATATTCAAAGTTTATCTTGTAAACAGGGTTATGCAGACCCTGTATGTGCTGTCTTGCTTCACTATCTCATGAACACAAATAACAGGATCCCACACAGCACGATTTTTTACTTGTATTTTGTCTAAATTTTGTATATTAGTAGGGGAGAGTCAGTACGGTCGGGCCACCTCGGGTTTCTTAATTATATCAAAGTGGTGCCATCTACCATTGCATGTAAATACTTGTTAGTGATGGTAGAAAACGTTCCACGTGACTTTCATTAAGTTCCAAGGAAGTACGCGGGCAGTACAGACGTGAAATGTAAATGTGTGGTGAATTTCCAAGCAAAACTTTTTCTTAGTCCAATATTACTTTTCCAATTTTTGTCTACTCATTTTCTGATGTACAGAAGAAACATTCTACTTTAGAAGATCTTTCGATCCATATGTGAGAAAACGTGAAATTCGGCCTAGAACGTAAGTTATGGGCACAAGTCAAAAAGTGGCCCGACCGTACTGACTCTCCCCTATAATATAAGAAATAATTTTCAATCATTTTGGAATATTGAGGAAATGAACCTTCTAGTGAAAGCTTCTCTCTTGCTTTCTGAGGAAGCATCCTTAGACCTTGCAGTGAAAGCTTTCTTTGAGGTTCCAGTGGAAGCTTTTTTTGAGGCGGCCATTTCAAACTAATTAGAAACTTCCAGGAATCTTTTTTTATAGCTTTATGGATCTTCCAGAGAAGCTTCTAGTAACATATCATGTTATGTGGGAGATCATGCTATGTCATTTGGTTGACAACCATTCTTATTAACTGTAAAATTTAATTGCTTTTTGGTCTTATTTCCAAAGGTTTAACATTATTCTACAAGAATTACAAATTAAATTAGGAATCCATGAATGTTCACCAGTATGCAAATCAAAAATTTTCGAATATGCAAACCAATGTAGACTTGCGGTTGCATGATGACGACGCTTGCAGGCCCGCTTTCCTACCATGACCATCCGCTCATGATGGGGTTCCGAGTCCTTGCATGGAAATTCATTTCCTACGTGTCAGCGATCACAAAAATCCAAAAATTTTGATTTTCAGAAAACTGATTTTAAGTTCCTAATCATCGGACCCAGAAAAACCTGAGTAAAAAGTTTCAAGTTAATCTAATGATTTTTAATTTTATCGTTAAGCATATTAAATCTTAAATTTTTAATCTTGAGAATTAGACTTCAAATTCCTAATGCGCGGCCCCAAAAATCTCTATTGGAATTTTTTTTAATAAATTTTTTTAAAAATGTATGCAGCATTAAATGATGTGAGTTATTTGACCAAGAGTTCTTAAGGATATGTCAAAATCCTGATGTGATGGGGTTGAATGGGCTTCGGATTCGAATTTAGCGACTCAAAAAACATAGTAAGCATGTTGAGATCCCCAGATATTTCCTGAACAGTGTCGTACAATTAAGCTTTAACTTTCTCTTTAACATTTTCTCGCATTCAAACAATAATATTTGCACAGATTTTTTTTTGTTGTATTAGATCATTTTTCAAATATTTTTGAATTTTTACTAAAGTAAATGTTCAGAAAATTTCTGGTGTTGTGTAAGACGACACTATCAAAAAAATACACGAGGAAATATGCTCATAATTTGCGAGGATTTCGCGAGAAAATATGCGTGTTGTTTTCGGCACATATATATGCATGTATTTTTGCAAAGATTTTCAACTTAAAAATATTTTTTTTTAATTTAGCAGTATGCATGTATTTTTATAAGGATTTTAAACTCGCAAATATTTTATTTTTTTATATTTGCAATATACGTGTATTTTTGCGAGGATTTTGAACTTGTAAATATTTTTTTAATTCTAGCTGTATGCTTATATTTTTGCAAGGATTTTGATATTACAAATGTTTTTTTTTATTTTCTCCGTATGCGTGTATTTTTGCAAGAATTTTAGACTTGTGAATGTATATTTTCTCGATTTTGTGTGTATACATGTATTTTTGCAAGGATTTTGAACTTGAAAATATTTCCACTCGATGTTATATGTATGTATGTATTTTTGAGTGGATTTTGAACTTGTAAATATTTTTTAAATTCTAGCTGTATGCATATATTTTTGCAAGGATATTGATATTACAAATGTTTTTTTTATTTCCTCCGTATGCATGTATTTTTGACTTAATTTTAGACTTGTGAATGTATTTTCTCGATTTTGTGTGTATGCATCTATTTTTGCATGGATTTTGAACTTGATAATATTTCCACTCGATGTTGTATGTATGTATGTATTTTTGCGAGGATTTTGAACTTGTAAA
>JUFY01034293.1:0-10355 GCA_001855655.1 Leptopilina clavipes
CTTTTCTTAATTTTCACTTCCACTTCCACTTCCACTTTTGATTCCACTTTTCTTAATTTTCACTTCTACTTCCACTTCCACTTTTGATTCCACTTTTCTTTATTTTCACTTCTACATCCAATTCCACTTTTCTTAATTTTCACTTATACTTCCACTTCCACTGTCACATGCACTTTTGATACCACTTTAATTAATTTTTAATTCTAAATTAACTTTTACTTTCAGTTTTACTGTCACTTTCACTTTAATTAATTTTTACTTATAATTTCACTTCTACTTTCCCTTCTGCTTCCACTTTTGATTCCACTTTAATTACTTTTTACTTTTAATTCCACTACCACTTCCACTTTTAATTCCTCTTTACTTAATTTTTACTTCAAAATTCACTTTTACTTTCAGTTTTATTTCCACTTTTATTGATTTTCACTTGTTAAATTATTTTCATTGTCACTTCTAAGTTGAACTATATTTTCACCTCCAAATTAGACCCTTCTGTTGTGGAAGTACAATGTTTCAGTATGTAGAAGTGAAAATTAAGAAAAGTGGAATGTGGAAGTAGAAGTGAAAATTAAGAAAAGTGGAATCAAAAGTGAAAGTGGAAGTGGAAGTAGAAGTGAAAATTAAGAAAAGTGGAATCTAAAGTGGAAGTGGAAGTCGAAGACGAAGTCAAAGTGAAGTGAAATTACATAATCGACCCCCTATTCTTTGTTTTATGATATACATTTTTTCGCTGTTATCCGGTAAATTTTTCCCTTGTTTTTTTTAATTGTTTTGTTCTCTTCCTTGCGATTGTTTGATGGTTTATAGTTTTAGTTTTAAATCGAGGATTATTTTGTGTTTTTAGAGTGTTTAGAAGAGACGTAATATTGTGTACATGGTATACGAAACCATATAACGACCCATCCACATAATAGTCAAGTAAATTTATCCTTACACAAGATTCTTGTTGAACGGTGTAGTGATGCACATGTATACGTATATACATGGAGATTTAATACCCAGTAGAGTATCTGCCCTTTGCTTCCCCTTTCTAAGTGTCATCAGGGTTCTGTTATCGGTCGTCGAAAATGTCGTTACCATGATATCTATTCGCACTGTGTGAGACGGGACATAAATGCTTCTACATCGTGTGTATCGTATCAAAGATAGTTTCAGCTTCACCCTAGAAGCTCTCAATTAACCGGACAAGACTAACTTATACAAGTAATTCACATTGCTCTGTGTTAATGCGCTTGCTAATGTATTCAATTCTGATTATATGCACTTAGAATATATCTGATATTGAAAATTAATCGGCACAAAACAATAACGCAGAACAGTAAACCGGTTTAAACATTTAATAAGTAAATAAATACAAAACAATAATAATATTAATAAATAATAATTAATAATAATATATAATAACAAATATAATAATAATGTTGAAAGTATGAGTGCCTTTGTAATTGAGTGTATTGTGACAAATAATAATAATAATGAATAATAATTATACTTTGTCCAGAATTAACTCCTGAAAAAATTATTCAATTAATAATAATAGGGATTATAATAAATAATAAATAATAAATAATAATAAATGTATTAATGAGCCGCGCAATTTGAGTTTTTAGTTTTCATTTATGAAAAGTGTTTCGTATCGGGTATTGTTTTCTTTGAAAGGAAAGTAATTGATACAGTTGGATGCAATCAGTCTTATCTTTCTCGAGTCATGAAAAGTTTACTGGCCATTCCGTAGTTCACAAAAGGAAAAAAAATATTGAGTAGAAGAGAAAGAGTGCTTTTAGAGAAAGAGCTTCTTCTTCTTGTTCTTCTTGTTTCTTTTTCTTCTTTTGCTGATAAAGTATTTATGATTGTCGAAACATCCTTCTTCAATGATTCTTAACAGTAAATTTTAAATTTTATTTTCCTTCTACATAATGAAAGAATAGCACCATTTCTAAATATTTGATAACTAAAGGAAATCTCTGCCCCACTGAGGTAATTTTTAATTGATTTAATTAAGAGATAGTAGCTAGGGAAATTTTTCGGTTTCGGAGAAAAGTTAAAAATTCAATAAATATAAATAAAGTTTAGATGTTTTGCTCCATATAAAAGTTAAGAGAAGCTTTTGCTCGTGAAACATTTGAAGGAAATTAATAATTTACAAGATTATATCATTAAAGTTGGTGTATAAATTTTTTTGTTTGGTTTACATTTTATATTCATTGAATAAAACCCCATAATATATTTTACGTCTTTAATTTTTAAAGGCGAGAGAGGGGAAAAAAAAGATAAAGTTTTTATTGGTCCCGCACGTAATGGCTCAATTATTTTAAAGCTGTAAAAAAATATTCCTCTTAGAATGAGTAGATTTTCCATGAGAAAATAAAGCTAGAATCATATTTCAATTCATGACAATACAAATGACTCGTCATATTTCTCACTTTTATTAATTATCCTTGGATTAAAAAAAAGAAATTGCATACTTATATATATTTGTTATGTAGCGTCTTTTCTCCGTCGTGAAACTGCTTTTATAATGTCTCCCTCAGGCAGAATAATCACTAAAATGGATTATTCCTCGAAATACACTAAATGTACTGCGGAATTTATCACCAATTATTTATTTTCCTCAACAGTTAGTGAGTCGTTATATAGAGGAGTGAAAAGGAAGAATATCGGGTAGTAAACCTAATCAGAGTGTCTCTTGGAAACTCACCCCTGAGACTTATCCAATGAGAACAAAGAGAGAATAGTGTTCACCGATTATTGTTTTACTACCTAGCTGTACATTGTTCTCCTCGTTTCGATAAAATGCCTTCGAATTCATTTTTTTTCCCCTCCCAACCTTTATCTTCCCTTTTCTATTGGAATTCAATGAAAAAAAAATTACAGCATATTAAAACCGTAATTTTATTACAAGCATTTTTCTTTTTCTTAAAGTGTGTATATAATTGCAGAGAGACAAAAAGTTTAATATTTCTGTAAAGAGTTATTTTACAAGAATTTTTTTCCCATAGTAATAAATTGATGGTAATTTTTTTCAAATGCCTTGCATATTCTCTCTTTCGAATTAATAGTTTTTCATTCCATAGAAAATTATTTTTACCACCTTTTCATTGGAGAAATTGATTTTTGATTAAATTACATTTCTTTTAATTATTTTCTCAATGAGAGGAATAAATTTTGATGGAAAAAATAAATAAAGGTAAAATGAAATAATTTTCTTTTTAGTTTGAAAAACGATTTAAAAGAAAATTGAGAGAGGGAGAGATAAAATTTTCCTCGGCTGTAGAACATAAATTGCTCCTTTCGTTTGTTTCTTTTGTAGTTTTGCAAGTTCGCATAGTTATCATTGACTTCTTCTCTCTGTGAGACTTTTTGATTGTCTGCTCAAGTTATGTCAGTTTCTGTGCACAGTTTCTGTTAGCCACGTAAGGAAAAAGTTTTTAAAACAAAAATTCTTTCCTTCTATATATATATATATATATATATATATGGAAGAGAAAAGTACATTTCCTGTTATAGAAGAAAGGGAAAAAAATGTCAAATTTAAGTGACTCGAGTTTTCTCCCCATTATTTTTGTTGACAAGATTCTTTAGTCGAATAATAATTTCGATAAAATGGATATTTTATATAACATTGTGTATATTTTATATATGGTATTGAAATATTAATACGAAGATAAAGTATCTCGATGTGAGTATATATATATATAATATTCGTGAATATTTGAAACTTGATAGTGCTTTTCTCGAGATTAAACTTACGGAAGTTTGAGAGAAACTAACGTCGGAGAATACAACAAAGATATTAGACCGGGTTCCCGTGCACCTGTGTCAGGTCACCTTACAAGTTGGGTAATTTTCTTGATATTGTTGCGCAAAATTTTCATGTTGTGTCACTATTTAGATGCATGAGGACAATAATTTATTTCCTGTACACTATGCATTGCAATTAAATGTCAGAATTTTATATTCTTTGGTTCGTTCTTATTCTGCAAAAATTATAGTACTGTTTACAAATTAAATTGTTTTGTAATTTTAGAAAGAGAATTAAAATTCTTGGTTGACTTTACAGTTGTAAATGTCGCGTCTTGGGAGAAGTGGGAAACGGTTTCTAATCTTCTAATTTTGAGCACAATTCCGAGTTCCATGCCTGTAGAGGGAATACTGAACTTTTGGAGGAGTAGAGGTCTTTACTAGGTCCAGTATTTTGACTACAAATAGACTGCTAATGTGCTTTAGGTCAAGAAAAGATTGACTCAAAGACTAAGTGTGGCTCCTGCAGATCGGAACTATTACATAGAATGTGACTTGATTTTTCGTTATCTACTTCACAGATTTCGTACCTAGGTGAGACTTGTTTGCCTATTTTGTGCACCTTCTGATGCTTTATAAGGTCCGAAAAGACCGAAAGTCCAAGCGATCCCTTCTGGAGAGGTAATTTTGGATTCTATGTCTAGTGTGCTCAGCAGGGTTTACCTTATATTCTGAAACTTTACTTCTAGCTGCTGCTTTAGAACTTTGGCTACTCCCTAGATAAGTTCCCTACTTCGAAGTACAGTTGCAGTTAGTTTGGCTGTTTCATCTCCAACTAGAACCTTAGGGATGCTCAATGTTCCTGGTACTTCTTCTATTCCTTCAAAAAAAACTTCACCCAAACATTGCTCCAATCTTTTAATAGTCACATCTTTAATAGTCACATCACCTTAGATGCTGAAAATTCTGGATTCTAATAGCACCAGTAGATTGATGCTCATGCTGCTTCAACTAGAACCAAAGAGAGGCTTTATACTCCTAAAAATCCCTTCCAAAAACTGCTCCAAACATTGGTCCTGTCTTTTAATAGTCCAATCAATACCTTCGATGCTCTAAATTGTGGATTCCAATAACACCAATAAACACCAATGCTCCTGGTGCTTAAACTCGAACCTAAGAGAGGCTTTATACTCCTGATAATCCTTTAATTCCCTTTCAAAAACTTCTCTAAATATTGGTCCAGTCTTCTGATAGTCCAATCCATCCGGTTTGCAGTCTTCATTCTAAAGATACCAGGAGCATCAAACATCTGGTATTTAAGCTTGATGCTCATGGTATTTCAGCTAGAACCTCATGGAGGCTTGATACTCCTAGTACTTCTTCCATTCCTTTACAAAAACTCTCCCAAAAATTGGTCCAGTCTTTTGATACTTAAATATATCTTGTTTATAGTCACAATGCTAGATTTTAATGATTCCAGAATGTTGATGCTCTTAGTATTTCAGAACCTTAGGTAGAATAAGCTAGAGCCTTAGGTACGTTGGATACTCCTGGTAATCCTTCAATTTCCCTACAAAAGCTCCTTCAAATATTAGTCCTGGCTTTTGATAGTTTAATCAATTCCTTGTACAGTCGAAATGTTGGATTCTAAAGATACCAGGAGCATCAAACATCTGGTATTTAAGCTTGATACTCACCTCAAAGAGGCTTGATACTCCTGGTACTTCTGCCATTCCTTTACAAAAACTCCTTCTCTAGTCACAATGCTGGATTCTAATGATTCCAGAAGCTTGATGCTTCTGGTACTTTAGCTAGAACCTTAAGTAGGTTGAATACTCCTGGTATTTCTTGAATGTTCTTACAAAAACTCCACCAAACATTGGTCCAGACTTTTGATAGTCTAATCTATACCTTATGCAGTGAAAATTCTGGATTCTAATAATACCAACAGCCTGATGCTCCCAATACTTACCCTGATAAAAATATCTCCAAATATTGATCCAGTCTTTTGATATTTAAATCGATCCCTTCTGAATTTAGTCAATTCTGGATTGTTTAACAGTAATTAGTTTAGCTGTTGTGTCCGTATCTGCTACAACTTAATTAAGCTTGATGCTCCTGGTACATCTTCTATTTCTCTATTGGTACAAACCAATAGTTCGTTGCTGATAACATCAGACTAAACTAATCTTTCTTATCAAAACATCCACTAATTTTTTTTCCAGAAACACAAAAATTGATCTTCATTAAAGTTTTGATTATTATTTTCCCACATGTATTTAATTTATAAACTACTATGAAGTACTGAGGAAGTTTGTACTTGCTCAGCAGACTAGTTTTGGACAAAATCTCTTCCAACTAACAGTATTGTGAGCATTTGACGAACAGTTAGTACAATTTCCCATCTGGAGTTGACCAAACCAGACAGGATTTCCGGAAATGTGTTCATTCGATGGTTCGTTCGTTTAAAATCAAGTGCAAGCTGGCGTTTCGCCAACGTGTGAACTATGCCAGTTCTAGCGATTTAATTTAATTCACTGTTAAAATCGCCCGTGTAGAAATAGTCCCAGTTTATCAGAAGCGCGAATGTTGCTGATTCACTGGAAAAAAAATCATTATTCAAGTATATTTTAAACAATATTGTTGTCATTATTCACTGTGAATTCTGATTTCACCCATCAGGGCAACAATTTTCGAAATTTAGTTCTTAATTGAAATATGAAAAGCATTTAAGTATTATTTTCTAACTGAAGGTAAAAAAAAAGAACTATGGATTAATTTTTCGTTGGGAATGCGTTTTGTCGCGTGAGTCTTCGCGAATGCAATTGTTCATTTTCCTTTTTTTTAACTCGGTACCATAAGGGAAGAGGCGAAAAAAAAACGGAGAAATGTGCTCGAATACAGAACTAGAGGGAAAGAAAAAAAGGGAACAGTCTCACGCAAGCGAATTCATAAATTCGTCGGATTAAAGTAGAGTATGAAAAATAGCTGTATAAGTACAGGAAAAAAAGATAGGATGGGTTATCTGGGATACTGAGAGACACAAAGCTCTTTCATATTGGTATGCATCCATATGTACGCTTTGGAAATATGAAAAAGTTTTTTCTCCTTTACATTTTTAACGCATATATGATGTACACGCATCGCTTCTTGTTCAACAATTAAAATACGTTGGTCTTTTATCAGCAATTCATAAATATACTCATTATTTTCTTTTGTTCATTAACAAACTTGTTTCTGATACAACAGTTTCTGACAAAAGACTTTTTTTAAACTTATTTTTCCTCTTTTATTGATTTTACTAAAATTAATAATAAAATACGATGTTGAAGTCGTTTATGATTTAACCCGGCGAGAGTAAATCAGGGTAAAATTTACCCTGTGAAATATTTATTCCTCGATATTTTGAATTTCTCATGATGTATTTTATTGTGATTTTTAATAGCTGCGCGATAAATGGTAACAAAGCAATGAGAAATAAAAAAAAATTTGTATACTTATTTTTTGTTTTAGATTTAATATTAGATTCTTGACATTTTTCTTCTTTTTATATTTCCATTAGAAATTTTCTACTTTTTTTAAAAATGATATAAATGTGAATTTCAAATTGGTAGTTAACTTCATTATTAGGGGGGAAATATTTTTCAATTAATTTTATTTTGTTATATATAATTTATTTTATATAATTTATATAATTTAATATTATTTTGTTCACTTTTTTTTCCACTTTCGATTTTTTTTTCGTAATTTTCATTTTTCGGATTAGTTTCTCAGTGAATGTGTGTGATAACGGAAGATGAGACATTTTTGAGATAGAAATTGATGACATCCATAAGTTAGAAAATATCCAGATTTTTTTTCTCCCCTCCGGTAAGAAACTTGGAAGTGTCTTACCGCTACTTATGGTCTTTTACGGTTGTGTCTTTCTTCTCATCTTTGCCATTTTTCCACTTCCTAGCCATTCGCGAGAATAAAATACCGATAAATTTGCATCTCTCCATAAATTCACGCAGGAGCCGAGAGAGAGTCCATTTTAGATTTGTTACGTCGGAAGGTCGAAGTGAGGTCGAGGGTAGAAAGCTTAACTTAAAAGACCTGTGGGCCACCGAACTTGCATTCCAAACCGATCGATTGCTCGTAAAATACTTGCGTTTTTTCTGAAATAAGATTTATAATGTAATTTTTTTTTTTTTAAGTAATGTGCGAGAATTATGCAATAGAACTCTAGGGATTTTCATATCATATAGATAAAAATAATATTGCACAATTATTAAACTCTCGTATGGAGCTTTTTGTCGATTTTATGATTATTTTTTTAAAAATAGTTTAATGATAAACCAATTATTTTTCATTAAGGCAATAATGAAAAAATGTTTTTAAATATAAGAATTACAATTTTTTATCATCAAAAAAATTTAATTAAAATTGATTCATCAAAAATAAAAAAGTTAAACAAAGGCTAATAATTATAATTACAAATATATATATGATATGTGGAGAAGTACTTAATAATTAAATTTTTATTGAAAAGAAGATTATCAGTTATATATTTTGCACAAATTCTAATTATGTGGTATTTAATTATTTTATTTCCATATGTAATTATTCGATATTCAATAATCGATATTGTTTTTTGTATATTTTATTTTTATTATTTTCTACTTTTAATGCTAATTTTATTGTGATGAGTATTAATATTGTTTTAATCTTCTGATAAAATTCGTTTAAAATGAAATAAAAAAATTAAACATTCATTTAGGTATTTTATTTCTGTAGCGTTTACAGAGAGCATTTTGAATTATTTAATCGGATTTCGTTACTTTCTATATAATTTTAATTTGACTTGTTAATTCCAAATTTAAAAAAATTCCATTGCTGTGAGAAAAAATGTTCATCCATTATCAGAAAATAGTTTTTTTTTTAAATTAAATTTCAAGCGGAAAAAAATTATTATTTGAGAAAAAAACTTGTTAGTAATAAAATATTATCAATTTTTGTCGTTATAAATGTCAATTAAATTTAAATCACCAATATGGATGATTATATTTAAACGCAACTGGATTATTAAAAAATTTGAAAAATTCAAGTAAATATCATTTGTTCTGATTTAATATTAGATTCTTGACATTTTTCTTCTTTTTATATTTCCATTGGAAATTCTCTACTTTTTTTGTGAAATGATATACATTCTTGTGTTTGGAAAAAAATTCTATATTTTATGTGCGATTCTCTCGTATATGAATCTGAAAAATGTATTTTATGTGATAAAAAAGAGGTTATGAGGTAATAAGGTACCAAAAAGTAGGTAAGAGGGTAAAAATAGGTAATAAAATGGTATTAACTGTTATAGTTTATAATTATTGAGATTATTGGGGCGATATATTTATCGATTTACTGACAATATTTTATGATTGAAACCTTTTTCACTCAAGCCAATATTACGCCCCTGTTGAGCCAGGTTTCGTAAGGGATAATTTGCCAGTATAGTTTTTATAAAAAGGCTATTGATAATGGGCCATTATTGAGCCAGTATTTGTCTGATTTACTGTCAATATTTTATCATGGAAGCCTTTTTCACTTGGGCCAGGCTTAGTAAGGGATAATTTGACAGTATAGATTTTGTAACAAGGCCATTGATAATAGGCTATTATTAACCCAGTATTGGTCTGATTTACTGCCAATATTTTAACATGGAATCCTTTTTCACTTAGGCCAATATTACGCCCTTGTTGGGCCAGGCTTCGTAAGGGATAATTTGTCAGTATAGATTTTATAATAAGGCTATTGATAATGTGCGATTATTAAGCCAATATTGGTCCTATTTACTGACAATATTTTGTCATTGAAGCCTTTTCCACTCAAGCCAATATTACGCCCCTGTTGGGCCAGGTTTCGTGAGTTATAATTTGTTGGTATATATTTTATAATAAGACTATTGCTTATAGGTCATTATTGAGCCAGTATTGGTCCGATTTACTGACAATATTTTGTCATCAAAAACTTTTTCACTTGGGCTAACAGTGCGCCCCTGTTGGGCCAGGTTTCGTAAGTTATAATTTGCCAATATAGATTTTATAATAAGACTATCGATAATGTGCCATTATTGAGCCAATACTGGTCCGATTTACTGACAATATTTTGTCATCAAAAACTTTTTCACTTGAGCTAATATTGCGCCCCTGTTGGGCCAGGTTTCGTAATAAGTTATAATTTTCCAGTATAGATTTTATACTAAGGCCATTGATAATGTGCCATTATTGAGCCGATATTGGTCGATATTTGGACCGTGATTATTCCAATTTTATCATATTAGAGCAACTAAGAATCATTGCCAATTTTGGCCCATTAGTGGGCCAATACTTTTCACTTTCGTCTGACATTACTGGCCAATGTTGGGCCTATATTAATTATTAGGTATTAATTGACCCACACGTTTTCTCAAAGTAATATATTGTCTATTAATTAATAATTAATTAATTGATTAATTATTTTATTTTTTCTAAATTATTTGTTTAGATAATAAAAATTTTATTCAAACAAAATCAATTATTTATAAATTGATTATTTTTGGCGTATAATAAAAACAATCTTTCAGATACATCATTTTCAATTGC
>JUFY01034294.1:8823-41963 GCA_001855655.1 Leptopilina clavipes
CCCCCCCCCTCTCCCCGAAAGAGATATATTCAAAAAATCAGAAAACTATCTTCAAAATGAAAAATATCTTTCTAGAAAAACTAAAAAACGTTGTCTTGTGGAAAAAAGTGAATTTCAACTTTCTAAAATCAAAAAAACCAAATTATATTTGGCTGGAGAAATAATCAAATAAAATTATTTACCCAAATAAAATTAATGAACTAAATAAAATTATTGAACTAAATAAAATTATTGAATTAAATAAAATTATTGAACCAAATAAAATTATTGACCCAAATAAAATTATTGAATTAAATAAAATTATTTACCCAAATGAAATTATTTACCCAAATAAAATTATTTACCCAAATAAAATTATTAAACTAAATAAAATTATTGAATTAAACAAAATTATTGAACCAAATTAAATTATTGAATTAAATAAAATTATCGAACCAAAATTAAATTATTAAACCAAATCAAATTAGTAAAAGTTACTTTTTTGTTTTTTTCCCTGTAATTAAGAATCGGTAATTAAAAATCTCGTCAAATAAGAATTCGATTAAATAGAAATTCGGCTGAATAATAGGGAATAATAACTTTTCTTGAAAAATGCGACTAAGTATGGAATTTACTACAATAGTAAAATTTACATATACTAAAAACTAACAATTTTAGGCCCAATAATTTCAGGCATACCTTGGCAATTTTTACACACGGGATAAGGAAAAATATTCAACTACCTTGTAATTAAACATTCCTTTGTATCAAATGTAAACCCAGGACATAAAAGACTGAATCAAAATTCAGAGTAACTTTCCGTGGCAAAATTACCGCTTTTATTATCAAATAAAAGGGTTTATTGTCAATAAAGACATGATGGAAAAATTTTTCAATGAACGTCTATATATAAAATAAACATTCAGCAAAAATTATTTAAGACACGCATTTCGAATTTTTCTTTTATATATTTAATTCAAAAATAACTTTATCGGGGAAAATTTATTCTTTTCTTTATATATATATATATAATAAGTAAAAGGCGCGAGGGAGTGAGAAAATCAAATAAAAGACACCCACCCTCTCTGTAAACCGAGTCCTGTTTATGCCTTTTGTTTTATATTTGAACTTTTTTGCCGAGTGATGTATTCGCGAGAAAATTCAAGGGAAGGAGGTTACGGATTGTATACGGCACAGACATATATATATACATAGAGAGCATCAGGCAAAGGGAAAAGAGGGACAAAGAATGGCGTTGGCAGAAACGTTTGATAGTGGGATGAGTCGCGAGATCAAGGGTTGGGTTCATGGATGGAGAAAAAAAAACGGGAGGCAGGAATCAAACTGCAATTGCCATTTTTATTTCCGCTTTCCCTTTTTCTCTCTCCTCCAAGCCCCTCATCACTCCACAAGTCACCCTCACACAATTCTAACTTTCCAATCGCGAGCATCGCGGTTTTTTTCAAATGCATGCCGCTCGATTTTAATCCACATAAAGTAGAACTCGTATACACACCATCGCACCCCCTCTCTCTCTCTCTTGAAAACGAAAAAAAGAGAGCACTTCGCTGTTAAAACGGCCATAACGCGTGGCTTTTTCCCTATTTATATATTTTATACTTTCACAAACGCACAGTGGCCTATACACAGACTATACGCTGTTTATTCCGCGTAATTTATGCCGTAAGCGCCAAACCGGGAAACCTCCTTTCGCGGGCCAAATTCCACGGCTTTTGCATTTTCCAGTTAATCTTCACCCACAAGAAACGTATTTTTTTTTCCTTTTTTTTTTGCATGAGGGACTGTGAGAATGATTTTTGTTTTAATTTAACTAAAATACTTTTTTAATATTCAAAATAATAAAAAATGGTGTGGTGAAATTTTATTCAGGAATTTTTTTAGAATTAAAGTTTGAATTGAAACACAATCAAGTACTACTACACTGAAACAGAAAATTTATTTGATTCAATAACCGATTGCTTGTCTATTATCAAATAAATATTTACGTCAAGTTAAATAATTTTTATTTCAATTAAATAATTTTTGAGTGAAATAATAATTTCTCCATTTGAATCAAATTTAGTTGGCTTAAAATATATTTGACAAAAATAATGATTTATTTAATAATAGACAAGTTATTTATTAATACTTGAATCAAATATATTTTGTGTGTAACAGGCTTCAAAGTATATAGTAGAGAAAACATTTATTTGATTCAAATAATGGATTAATTGACCATTATCAAATAAATATTTATTTTTATCAAATAAATTTTAAATCAACTAAATTTGATTCAAATGAAGAAATTATTATTTCACTAACAAATTATTTGATTTATATGAAAATTATTTTGTTAAAGTAAATATTTATTTGATATATTTAGACAAATAATCGGTTAATTGAATCAAAATAAATTTTCCTTTTAGTATTTAATTAAAAACCATTTAGTTAATTAATTACCATTTAGTTTTCAATTAAAAAAAATTTCTATATAAGGCAGAATCTAAAGGAAAAATGTCAAAATATAAAATTTAGTCCAACTCCATATTTTTAAATATTATAAATAATAAAAAAAATCATTTTAATTTAAATCCATTAGTGGAGGGACAAACAATTTAATTTTTGCCATTCTAAACAATTGAACGTTGCATTTAGATAAAAATAAAAATTACAACTCTTTTTTTTTGTCAATTATAAACGTTTTTCCCAATTTTAGGTTGTTACATAATTCGTTTTCTATTGAAAAAAAAATTTAATTTTTATTTAAATATGCAACTTTTGATTGTTTAAAGTGTGGAAAATTCAATTCGAGACAAATTTACAATTTAAATGATTTTTTTAATTCAAAATATAAGAGAAAAATATGGAGTTTGGCTTCTAGTTCCAATCGTTTGTCAGATTCTTAATCTTTTTTTTTCTAATTTCACTTTTACTGAATTTTCAATTCAGAGGAATTTTAATTTGAAAAAAAAATATTTAACGTGTTAAATTATTTTCTCACAATTTCGATTCTCCGAATATTTTACATTATTCAAAAAAAAGGAGCTTTTGGTCAGAATAAGCAATTGCCTTGTCCAAAAAAGTAATTCGAAGCCTAAGACTAAATGGATGGACACAAAAATAGAAATGATTGCATAATTCATCCCCTATTATCTCGAGAATATTTCGACAGTGAACGTGAAGGACGACGGCAAAGGTTCGGCGAGATTGTAGCAGGTATACACGTAATTCGCAAAAGTAGGCGCTTCTCCATTGGTATCTGTATGTACACACATATAAGGTTACACAACGCACCTTAATGTCGCATAAATCTTCCACTGGAAAATTACACCAATGCGAGATAGAAGAGAAGAGGAATATAGTCAGGGAGGCGGCCGAGATGGTAGCACACAGCTAGCTCTGGAAATGGAAGGAGGCATCGAAAGAGAGTCGAGGTTAGGTGGTTGAGAGGGCTGCGGAGAGGTGTGGAAGCTTCAAGTTTCGTGATCGTCGGCACGGGGGGTGGTTGGCAGGACGAGGGATGAAAGGCGGTTAGGTGGAAGGCGAGGATGGGTAGAGCGCGTATATTTCCCCCTACCTTACTTCTTCACCGGCGAAAACCACCCCCTCTCTCCCACTAGTACCCCATCTACTCACACTCAGCATCCACAGCAACACCAGAAGAGAAGAGAAGAGCTGCGGCGGAAGCAACAGCAGCAGTGGTAGTAGCAGTAGCACAGCCAGCTTTCCCCACTTCAGAAGAAAAGCACTTTCATAAATCTGCCAGCAGATATATGTGCGCACAATTTCCGAGATCCGGCCATTAAAGAGCCGCTCTCTCTCCCTCTCAGCTCGCCATGGAACCAACCCTGGATATAACTCGCGGCCGGGAGCCTGCGAGTAATTCTCTCCGTAGTTATATCTTGATCTCATCCAAAACCTCCCTTATTTCTCCCCCTCCTCAACTCTCGCCGAGTAAGCCAGCATCCAAGCCACCTCCGTCAAGTCACCGCTATGAAGAATAAACGGCCAAAGCAACGCCGATTCTCAACGATCAGCATCCAACTCTCTCCCCCTCTGATGTGTTTGAAACTGAAAACGCGTTTAGATAACGTTGAAATGCCGCTCGAATCCCTCCTGTCCTCTCTCATTTCCGCACGCTCTCTCCATACCATCATCTCTCGCTTTTCCCAGTGCGCGAACTTTTCTTGTTATCGCCCTTTCTCTTTCTGTTCTATTATACGTGTCGGCGGGAATTTACCCTTTTACTCCGTTTTTCTCGCTCGACCATCTTGCTGTTCGCGGGATAACATCCTGTAAACAGTTTACTTTTAAACCGGCGTTACCTATGTATTTTCAGATAGGGGTGAGTTATATGCGCCAACGTTTTCCGTTTTCCCTGTGTTGAGCCGCCACCCGTTTTTAAAGATTTATCAGCTTTAATACCATGCTCGCTTCAAGAACCGAATTTCACGGGGAAAAGATCGCACTCAACGTTGAGCCCGAATAAATGTGGCAAATAAATACTCCACACGAGGAAATCTAATACGAATCGATCCGAATATGCACTTGTATGCAAGATCTGTCCGTTTACCTTTTCAAATAAAGAAAATAAAATTCAGAATTCGAGAGAGAGAGAGAGGGAGATAATACCACCAGGACCCAGGTCCTTGGAACCGATAATACAGAGAGGTTTAGGAGTGAGAAACAGGGAAGTTACGGATGGCCGGCTTAACTGTGGCATATTATGCGAATTAATTACCTTTCCTGCGACTGAGACGGACATATTATTTATCCCTCGTTCCAAACTCCTTCTGGCAACTCACTCCTTCTGGCATCGTTTGTCTATCTTTTCTATTTCTCCGCTCCACTGACTCGTTTCAAACTGAAAAGGGTAAATTCGTTTTAATCCTTCAGTCTTAACTCAATTACTATATACTAAACATTATATACTATAATATACAAAATACTACCTACTATTATATACTAAATACTATCCACTGAAAAAAAAATTCTGTTTGAAATAACCAGAATTCTGGTTTTTAACCAAAATATCGTGTTAAATATACCCTAACCAGAACTTCTTCTTTTTCACTACTATATACCAATACTATTTTAAATATCTGATTCGAAAAACACAAATACAAATTTATTTCCTTTTTCGCCTATGGAACGATAGCGAAAGTATAAAGGAGGGTGGAGATAAGAAGGTGGAAAAGACGAGGATGAAGTCTCGAGTGGCCATCAGCTCGCGGCAACAATCAAATTCAAAGAAGAAGAAAAAAAAGAAAAAAAAACAAGAATGCGAAAGAAAGTTTACAGTGCCCGAAGCTCTAAAAGAATGGAGAGAAAGGGAGAAAAGCGGAGAGCGGAGAGCGGACCAAGGAAATAGAAAAAGGTGGACAAGTAAAGTGAAAAGCGAGACTTTTTGGTAAAATGAGTATATCTGCAGAGGTTTTTCTTTTTGGGAAGAAAGCACTGACCATTGGTTGCGCCTAAACAAAGGAACTCCAACACACATTCCTCGAATTCTCATATATATATATATTATCTCGAAAACTAACACACAACCATTGAATGTTACATTTCCCCTATCCCACTAACAAGGCAATGACCATAGTCGCCAAGGGATGATGCGGGCATGGGAAGTAAGTTTCAAGGTCTACGGAAGTCGTGTTAGCCGTGAGCCCTCCGCTTTAAGTGCGACTTCATCCCCTTTACGGAAATAATGTTAATACCCCCATCGACCGGAACAATTTCTCAAAATCCGAAATAACAATCGTTTCGAATTCAGAAACACAAAAAAAAAAAATAATAACAATCGTTTCAAAACCAGAATACCAGAAAATAACAATCGTTTCAAATTCAGAATACAAAAATTAATAAGAAGAAAAAAGGGAAGAAGAAAGAGAAGAAAAAGAAGAAGAAAGAGAAGAAAAAAAGATTTTTTGAAAAATTTAATTTAAATGTGTTTCCAAATTTGGAAAAAATATTTTTTTCGTAAATCTTTTGGAGTGTGGAAGAAGGTAGAGGGAAGAAAGGTGAGAATGGAGGAGAAGATAAAATACGGCAGAATTGCATCCCCCACTTGGTACTTCGGGTGGGTAAAACCCCTTCTCGCGAGAGAGAGATCGCGGGGGTGGCAGAGAGAGAGAAAGAGGCAGTTGTGGCTGAGTTCAAGGGGGTGTACCACCCCTCAAGGGCCCCGCCCGTCATATTCTAGGCGCGCCAATCGCGACCGGCCTTTTTATTAGATCCATAAATCCATCATATCCATCTCGTCGCGTCTTTCAATAAGGGCGCGACGATTGGTTCAAGTTACAACAGTAAGTCACCCCTGGTGTTGATAAAAGAGAGAGAGAGGGTAAAAGTTCAAATTGAATATAGCGCATTGCGGACATTTCTCATTGCACTTCTCCTCGAGAATATTAATAATCAATTATTTTGCTTTGTATTTTTTCTTTTTGTTAACATTCTCAAAGCGCGATGAGATGAAGAAGTGGTGGGGAAATAGAGAAGAGGAGTGACTGGAGTGGAAGTTGGACTCGAAACAGTAGCAACAAATGCGCACGCAACCGTATCCAGTGATCATTTTGGTGATGCTGTGTGAGGATCGTACAGTAGACCACTGTCCACTCGCACCCCTCGAAAATACTCTCTTCTCTTTTTCTTTCCACTTTTTCCACTTCAAATATGTACTTCAATAAACGCCCTTCCTAGACCTTTTCCTATACTAGAGACACTAAGGTACAAGACATTTATGTCACTGAAAGAACAATTGTCCTTTTCGCTCATCACCTCGAATTGTCTCCATGAAATTTCAGTTTGGATATATCGCTTCCAAGTCTAAAAAGAAGAATAATGAATTTTAAATAAATCTAAAAAGTCCTAAAATATATCAAAATATAAAAATGTGTGGATAAAACCGCATAAAACGATATTTGTCATTTTTTCAATTTGCGACGTTTCGATCTCAAAAATTAAATAATTTTTTTTTTAAATCGATGATCATCACTTTTATCGAATATAAATATTGGATATTAAAAGGCGGATTTTAGTTTTGAATTATTTTCCTATATCGAGGAAGAATTAAATTGTTGGTAATGGAATTTTTTTATTTGTAACGACGACTGGAGAAAAATCTAAAAATCCAAAAGAAACGAATGGAGAACACAAGTCGAAGGGTAGGAAAGGTTCGAAGACCATCGGCATCTTGACGGACGCAAGGATCAATATCGTCCAATACTCGAGATGCTTTACCATTTCTACCACTGGAAAAAAATTTATTTATTTCAAATAATAATTACTTGCCTATTATATCAAATAAACACTTGAATAATTTTTACTCGAGTCAATTTAATATCATTTTCATCAGATAATTCATCAGAAATTATTGTTTCAATTACAATTTATCTTTAATACAAAAAAAAAAAATTATTTAGTTCAAGTAAATATTTATTTGATGGACAAGTAATGGATCATTTGAATCAAATAAATTCTGAAGCCTAAAAAAATTACATTTATTTTTTTGTTAAATATTTCTACCGAAGCAAGCCTAATACATTTAGAAGACAATTTTTTCCCTCTATAGTAGAAAATAACATATAAATCGATCCTAGAACTTTCCAAAGGTTATAAATGTTTCCCTAACTTTTCCTTACATCGAATAGAAATCCCTGACCTTTTCAGTTTTCCAACCCCTGATGACCTTTTTCTTTGTTACTTGTGAATGTTTTTTTTTCTACAAATTCTAGTCTCTGGTAATGACCATTATTAAAAATAAATAGTAAAAATTTTTTTTAAATCCTGACTGTAGTAATAATACGATAGGAGTTGGGGATTATTATTCGAGACTTCCTGGGTTACTTGGGGGTTGAAGATGGCGTAATGATGGACCATGAGAATTATGAGGTAAACCAAAAGGTGAAAAAGAGGGTTGGTTCATATGAATATGGTAAGTGAAGAAAAGGACGCGATTGGATGATGTAATCCTCCAATCATAAAGCATTGAGATATGGGCGCGCTATGATATGATATTATCATATCGTGCGGAGGTATATTATTGGTCGCGATACCCTACTTGCTCCTTCGTTGCTTCCTTTCTTCCGTCCCACCGTCCACCCCCAGTCGGTCTCTCTGTACCTCGACGCATACGCTACTCCCCTGCCTGAATCCCCACTATCCACCCCTCATCCTCTTCCACGGCCACCCTCCCCCTCATCCCGAATTATGAGGATCAATACGCGAGGAAGCTTGCAAGGGCAGCGCCGACGCTACTCGCTTGTCGACCTTCCTCGAAAGCGGACCTTTAGTCTCTCTCTCTGCTTGTCCCCATATAGTTTATTGCTTTAGGATCCTCGTAAAGCAACTTTTCCATTTTCTCCCCCCTCTCTCTCTCTCTTCCTTTATTTTCTTTTTTCTAAACTGCCTTTTCACCTTTGACGGGAAATTCCAAGCGATACATTCGCCATCGTAAAGAAAAACCTCTGTAGATTCTGAGAAAATGTGAAAAAGAATTTAACATTTGATTGTTTTACTTTTCTGCCCTATAGAGCCTGAAAGCAAAAATGTTTTAAATATTAATGGAAATTCAGGGGTGATTAAATTCAAAATTAACTGGAAATTTTTTTATAAAAGTATAAGAATTATAATTCTATATTATAAAAATAAGAATTATTATTATTTATCTATATAATAGATAAATAAGATGGAAAATGTACTTTGAAAATTAAAATCAAAATTGTTTTGTGTGGTTGATGTAATATCGCCAAAACAATCGATAAATGACAGTGTATAAGTTTAAGTCACTCGCTTACATCCACTATCTAACTATTCCTGTAGTAAGCTAACACCCTCTTTTCCACCCCGTTCAACCACCACAAACTACTTGCTCGTCCAAAGTCTACATTTCACTTTGTAGAACTTGACAAGCTCAACTCGTGAACCAAATGTTTCTATCCACAACAAAAGCATAACAATTTTCTAATATTCTCCCATTTTCAAATGCAACATTGTCACTGACCTTTTATGTAAATCTTTTTACCTAGACATAGAATAATTCCCATAGAAATGAAAATTATCGAGAATTTTTTTAATTCTCCAACCCAATCTGCAGAAATTTTACATAATTCAATCACTTTGTTAAAAAGGAGAAAAAAAAACCGAACTTGCGCTTTAATTCGGTTTTGCAGAAAATGGAGAGACAAAGCAACGGAAGAAGGTGTCGCGCGTGAGAATATAAGAGAGAGAGAGAGAGATAGGAAGAAAGAAAGAGTTTCTTGTGTGTGTATAGTGGAAGGGATGGTCCAATGTTTCATGGAAAAAGGAGCGAAGAGAGTGAATTTTTTATCGGTAAAAACTCCATTAGTGAAAGAGAAGCACACCGGTGTTTGTTATTGGTCATCCTCAGAAGATGGAGAGGGATTTTGTCCGGCGCAGAGGTGCCCATTGATCTGAGGGACACTAGATCCTTGTTTCTCGTTTCTCCTTCTCTTCATCCCCCCAAAAAACCTATCTTTTCCTTTCTTTTCCATCCCATACCACCGATTCTTTTGCCCGGATCTATACCACTCTTATTTCCCATCTCAAATATTTACCAAACATTACAAATATCACCAACTGCAAATTAAAAATAAATATATTATTATAAATATAATATAAATATATATATATATATAAATATATATAAATATATATAAATATATTAACAATAAATATATTATTATTAACTGCTTTATCATTTTCACTTGAACTATATAACACAATATTGAATTATGATAGTAAAATAAGAATTACAAGTTTTTGAAAAAAGAAAACGGAATATTTTGACCAAAAAGAAAGGAAAGGAAAATGTGTTGAAATCTCCAACTATATATATATGAGAGGATCTACAATGTTAGTTTCTTTCTAGCTGGACGTATCAAAGAAATCAATTACACAGCTACACACGCTCCGAACAACCCCACACTTCAACCTAACAGTCCACAACCGTTCAAAAACTCCCCCTCTAAATTTCAACTACCCTATCTTCCTCTATACGAACCTGCTTTCCCTATCTCACATATTTATTTTATACTGCCCGCACCTTACACGAATCATTCCCAAGGCCTTTATCGAACAACGATTTCCGGGAGTGTCCTCTCTCTCTCTCCTTTCCTAAATCTCCATTTGCCGGAACTCAATTTCAGAAGGTTTCTGTCCCGAAAAAGCAGTTTTAAGGTCCATCATTGATTTTCATACGCATCTATGGAGAATAAAACATAAACGAATTTTAGAATATCTAGTCGAATTTTTCTTTCATGAAAAATATTCAATAGAAATTAATTTTAGAAAAATATTTCTCGGCAATACTTTGCAATCTGGAAGATCGGGTGAAAAATATTAATGTTTATTATTAAAAGCAATAAAGAATGGCAATTTTTTCGATTTGGACAAAAGGTATGATTTATATTTAATCTTTTGTTAAACAGAGAATAAAGCTTGACCGCATGGATTTGAAATGACCGAAAAGACCAGTGAACTAACACCCAAGAGAGAAGGAAGAGAGACAATGCAGAAATGGCATATTGGATAAAAGCAGAGGGAACGAGTAGAAAAAAAAGCGAAAAAACATCATTTTAGTAGAGAGAGAGAGAGAGAGAGAGAGTAGAGAGAGAGAGAGAGAGAGAGAGAGAGAGAGAGAGAGAGAATAAGAGAGGACGAGATAAAAATGTAGAGAAAAAAAAGAAAGAAAAAGAATAGAGGGATGGCTCGTCGGGTGGCAGAATAGCCTCAACTGGACAGTACCAGCTACCTACTTTTATATCGCTCGGGAAATAATGGGATTCCCATCATGAAGTGGATTTCCCTCGGGAGCGTTGGACATCGATGCACGCGTCAAGAGATCCTACGAATGTCCGACATCCAGATACCCAGTACCTATCGGTCTCACGTCCATCTCCTACCCATAGAAAACGTTCAAACCCTCGTTCACCTGTCCTACCGTCACACACACTCTTTTTCGTCGTATCAAACTATCAACTTCCTATATTATCCTTTCGTTTAGACGCGTGCCTTTACGCAATTCTGATATCTTAGTTAACACGATTTTGTTCCAAAAGGAATAAAAATCACTTTATTTTTATTTTAATTTTTAATTTGAAATTTGAAATTTTTATTTTCGAAATAAATATCGAAATAAAAATATTCCGATTTTTATGGCAAACTTATTCATAAATTATGGGCAGATATAATACAAATGTTTAAAGAATAATAAATTTTTTCAATAATTACTATAAAAAACTCACCAATAAAAAATTCAAATAACCGTGTGTGCTGTTCTTTTCGATAATTTCAATATATGTAGAATTTAATTTTCTATATAGTAGTCCTTGAAATACTGTTTCACTTACTATTTTTCACTTCCAAATTGTTGCACATCATATTCTATCACTGTCGATCTTTACCTACAAAAATATACTTCTTAAAACCAGTTCGATTGATGTATATTAAAATTATTCAATATTAATTTGTTCACTTTTTCTTGTAATTTATAGGAATTTTTCTTAAACAATGTTTAATAATTTTTTTTATTTTAAATGCTTTTAATAACAAACGAATAGATATTTTAATAATAAAAGAGCAAGAAAAAATTGTAACTTGTAAGCTCACTTGTAAGCAATAATGACAATAATAAAATTTTCTATATATAATTTTAATGGAAAAAAATGGCGGCGAGAACGTCGCTGTTTCATATTTTGTTAAAAAAAATATTAAATTATATTTTCCTCGTCAATATTTACCATTGCGACTGTTCTTTGCAACAGAATGCTGGAATAAACAAGTGTAGAGAATACAACAATATAACGGCAAGAATTGATCGGCGATTGACGACTTATACCTGAATTTCAAAGTCCCCTTGCCGAATGTGCCAGTCATTTGCCGAAGGGACTTTGGAAATTGTATCAAGTCTCATTTTCGCTTGCGATCCCTCATTTGGAGATATTTCGTCGTTTTAAGAATAATAGGACAATTATAATATGACAAAGGAAATGTAAAAACAAATGGAATAAAATGGCGACGACATGGCGTCATGTTCATTTTTTTAACATTATAGAAATTTTAAGAAAAAATCCTTACCAATCCACCACATTTATTGCTTCACTTCAAGTACGGGACTAGCACTGCTACTAAACGAACACTAATTACCTTTTACTTAAAGAGAACATTAAAATTCAATAATTAATCTACCGGTAATAAATAATTAATAATCGATTAAAGTGTCGTTATAACAATGAAGAAGAATGAAGAAAGGGAAACTTGTTAACGCACGAAGAAATGCGCACTAGCGCCATCAGTGGCGAGAAACCAAAAGCTCTTAGGCGCGAAGTTCAAAACTTGTATTAAAAGAAATATTAATATAATCAATTTAATATAAATAGAAAGGTGTAATTATATGATATAAATATAAGGCAACAATTTTAAAGTGTTAATTAATTTCGAAAAATTTATAACATACTGATATATGGTAAGAAAGAAAGTTTCATATACAGACAAATGTCGACCTTACCGACTAGAATTTTCACAGGGTTCACAGGGTAAAGAAGATTTACCGGTAAATACAGACATTTTCCATGTGTTACATTTTGGATTTTTTACTTTTTATATATTTATTTAGTTAAATAGAATAATACGTATTAGTTAAATATTGTGTTTTATTATTCGCATTGCAACACAAATTTTTGTGATTACAGAGCGATTTATATGATAATTTGACGATAAATTTCGTAAAAGAAAAAAGTTAGGTTAGATTTGTTATTTTTATAATATGCAGTGAATAAAATTATAAAATAATATTATTTACACAAGAAAACAAATTAAAAAAAAAACATGTCATCACTCTGGAAATTTACTAAACAATTACAATTGGTTCGCAGTATTATTCAACCAAAGTATGTAAAATACTCTTTTAACTCCATATTTACAACAAATTTCAGCAGAATAAATTAAATAATTTAATTTCAGAATCAATTTAATACAATCAATACAAAGAGAAATGAAGACACTTAATCCTCCTCCGAGAAAACGTTTATCGCCATGGCTAAAGACACCAGAAGCTCCATTAAACGATATTCTTAATGAAAAAATATCAGAAGAAAACAAGGAATTCATTCAGGAAGTTCTACAAGACATGTATCCAGAAACTAACGTAAATCATTCATCTCCACTTAAATGTGAACCTATTGAACCAAGTGTTGAGTGGAAACGAAACTCTCAACGTTGTGGACTTCTTGCTAAGAAAATTGGTGGTTATACAATGTGGTCGAAGACTGGCAAACCAATTAGAACCACTCTTCTACAGGTGTATTTTTTTACTTTTGCTTATTTCAGAAAGCGTTTTGTTTTCAATTAAAAATATTCCTTACAAAATGCAATAAACTTCTTGCATTAACAATGATATTTCGTTTCAGGTTATCGATAATCACGTTATTAAATATATTCCACCTGAACGTTTTAGTCCAAAAATAGGAAAACCAAGAATTCAAGTTAAAAAACATTTGGGTTGCTTAATAGTTGGAGCTGTTTCTACTGATCCTCAATTTGTAAGTATTTTTGTGAGAATTTTTGTTTCAAAACAAAATTAATTAACTTTTTATTTTTAGTTGACAGAAGATTACAGTAAATTGTTCGAAAGATCTGGTGTGATGCCCAAAAAAGCAATAGCAAGATTTATGATAAGTGCAGATGCAGCACTACAGCCAGGAACACCTCTGTTTGCCACTCATTACAAGCCTGGAGATGTAGTGGACATTAGAGCAAAAACGTAAATTCAAACTTGTGTATTTTTTTAAAAATACATTTTTAATTAAATGACAAATTTTTTTATTGTTTGTTTTTACTTCAGCGTTGACCGAGGATTTCAAGGAGTTATGAAACGATGGGGTTTTAAAGGACAGCCTGCAACTCATGGTCAAACTAAGACTCACAGAAGACCTGGTAATATTGGCTCGGGAGGTGAAAGAGGAGTTATACCTGGTACCAAACTGCCCGGTCACATGGGAAACAGATATCGAATTATGAGAGGCATTCAGGTGAAAAATTCAAAAACATAAATAGTATTGAAAGAAATTTTTCAATCTAATTTAAAAAAATAATTTACATTTTGTAAATTTTTAATTTCAGATTCTAAGGATAAATACAAAATATAATATTCTCTTTGTTAAGAGTTCTGGCATACCTGGCGAAATAAATAATATTGTGCAAATTTTCGACACTAAATTACCTCTTAGGAGACACAAAGAAGCGCCAGCTTTTCCAACTTACTTTCCCACTGGCGAGGAACCTGAAGAGCTTTACATGGACGATATCCACCGATTTGATGATCCAACTATCGAATTTGAAGAAACACAACAGGCAAAAAAAAATAATTAGAATAATTTAAAGGAAATTTTTGATTTATATAAATAAATAGATTTTTTAAATAAAGAATGTCAGTTTAAGAAAAAGTACAAATGCAAATTGTGTTCTGTTGAGAAAAATCAGTATCAATTTAATAAAATTAAAAAATCTTTACACAAACTAATAACTAAACATGGTAATTAGGAATAACAAAAATAAACAGCCAATCATTGTCAAATGTAAGCTACATTTTATTGTTGCTGCTCTTTCTTACAGAACGTTCGTTATTATTAATTAATTATACTACTAAAGAGTAGTCAATCGATTTATTTAGTAATCAATATTATAAATTTAACATGCCTAAAATATACACGAATTGTTTATAAATGTAACATTCTGAACCAAGACTCGACTCCGAATTAGAGTAGAGAGCAGCTTGTGCAAGCACAAAAAAAAATAATTTTTTTTTTCTTTTTACTTTCGTATGTTACGTTTTTAAATAAGAAAGTTTTCTTCTTTTTTTCTCTAAAGGCATTCAAATATCGACTACAGTAAAATATCCACCGTAATGTCACGGTAGCGAAACGTCGACTTAAGAAATTCCATATTTTTTTTTCTTTTTTTCTTAATGACATCGCTTCGCGAATCCTTTGACTCCCAAGTCGAACAATGCTGCCTTGAATTATGTTCGGACTGCAATTCGTACGCATTGCAGATTGAAAAATATACGCAAAAAATACACAACAATAAATGCTTTTTTTATCTTAAAAAATGAAAAATAATTTAAATAAACGTCATTCACAGCAGCATCTTGTTAAGACTTGTTTTTTTTGTATACACAAATAAAAAATAAAATATGTCGTGTACAAAATCCTTTGGAAGAAAAAACAAAAGAACACAATCAATAGTTTTTTTTCTGATTAATCGCTCCTTTTTTATTGTTTTATTGCTCTCTCGCTCTTTCTTCATTTTAATTATTTTTTCGAAACACGACAATTGAAGATATTTTTTGTTTTTTTTTTACTTATCTTCTTGATAATGTTTCACTGATACCTTTGATCCTTAAAAATCCAAGTTCTTGGTTCAATTACTGCATTGCGATAGCGCCGCGGATCTTTTTCTTTTTTTTTTTTTTTTGATCGTATCAGATGGGAGTCATTGGAAAAAGGATAGTATGGGTTTTTGGGGAAGCAGAATGGCTCCGTGGTGGAGTTTGTCAAGGGACGGCACAATCCAATAGGAAACACGTAGCCTCTCAGAATTGGAATCCTTCGTTTGAAATTTTTGGTTGCACGTCAAATTGGTATGATGATTCTCCCACTTGTGGTGCAACGTTCACATCGTCCGCCTGGAAAATAAAACGAGAAAATGTTTTAGAAAATAACAAGTGGAAAAAATTATATACAAAAACAAAGAAGAAAAAGCTCACCTCTTCTGCAAAGTATTGCTCAATAATATCGTACGCCAGTTTGTAAATATCTACGTTCTCGTGATTTTGCAGTGCTTCGATCTTATCAAGTCCAGAACATTCTTCAATCATATTGGCCAATTGTTCTACCTGGGCACCAGCGAGCTTGAGCATATTATGAATTCCGTCGAGTACAACTTGCACAACTTGAGTGTCTTTACACGAAAGGAGATCACAGAAAGGCGAGATCACTCCTTCTTGAATGAGTCGTGAGACTTGTTCCCTGGTTCCACTTATCGTCAAATTACTAATTGCCCATGCAGCTTCCTTTTGCGTTTGGAATTCTCCCTAGAAACATATTTCACAATGCCATAATCATAATTAAATCACCATTATTCATTTTATTATAAACTATAAGTTTTAAATCATTAATTAAAATCTTGAATATTTTACCTTGGACAGGTTGCGAATGATGTGTGGTAATAATCCGGCATCGATGACAGCTTGAACTTGTGTTTGATTTCCAGCGGTGATGTTCGACAAGAACCAAACGGCTTCTTTACAAATTTTCTCTTTTGGATGTGTCAGCAAATTCGTGAAATGAGAAAGAGCGTCACAATTCAAGACAACTTGGGTTTGCTCATCGGTCCCAGTGACGATATTACCAACAGCTCTGAGCGCTGCTGTTTGCACTTTGACTTCCTTGTGTGACAAAAGTGGAATTAATCGTGGAACAACGCCACTGTCGATGACCAGTTGAATTTGCTCATTACCGCCATCAGTTAAATAACTCAACGCCCAAACGGTATCGACGAGAATCTGTGGAATAACCAAATTTCGCAATAAAATTTAACAAGAATTGAAATGTCAAATTTAAAATTGAAAGTTATTAAAATTTGAAACTCACATTGATATCCGTGTGATGAATCAACATATTGAGTGCAGGAAGTATGTCCTTAATTGTTTGAACAGGAGGCGGAGGATCTTTATTTCGACATAAATTAACAATAACCCAGGTGACATTACGAAGAAAAGTGAGTGGTATGTCTGGCTTAATAAACGTAAGCAATGGTTGTACAACACCAAGACTGATCACGTAATCTCGTGGAACTGGACCATCACCAATAATATTTCCTGCAACGAACAAAAAGTCAGGAATCAGTATTTCTATTCAAATTTTTAAACGACCGTATGTAATTTGTAATAAAATGGTAAAATTTTACCTAAAGCCCAAACAGCCTGTTCGCATACATTCTGTTGACTCGAGAGTAGAAGATGTAAAAAGAGAGGGACGGCACCGGCCGCAACAACTGCCTGCGTTTGAGCAGATGTTCCACTGGCAATATTCGTGAGGGCCCAAGCTGCTTCGAATTGCAAAGATGGACTAGAAACATTTTTTTTTTTCATTAGTCGATAATTAAAAATTGTTTCATTATCAAAATTATAAACGTTTTTAAAATATTCACTAATTATTGATATTCGGGATTAACTAAAGAGATTAATAACCATGATTGCTTTTTATATTACCTATCGTGTTGTTCCAAACAACGAACTAATATTGGCAGAATACCACTTTCTATTAACGGATCAATTGGTGGATTGCGATCTGAAGAAAGTAATTTTCTTGCTGATTGTACGGCTTGTAATTGTTCCGCTGGATCTGCACTTCCAGCTTTCATAACTAATTCCTCCAGATTCATTTTTGACAATTGTTTGTCAATGTCATCTTCATCTGAAAGAAACAACGTTTAATATTAGAGCATTTCATTTTCAAAGAAAATAATTAATATTCAAATGAAATTTACCTGTGGAATCTGTTACTGGTACGTTTCTTCTCTTCTGAAGTGTTTCATCTCGTTTATTTTTTCTAAGTTCGACTGTTACCTCATTTCTTCTTCTTCGCATTTCCTGAAAATAATACTTTCTCATTAGTGATGAGAATGTAAAAATTTTAATATTCAAACAAAATCCAACGCTTGGAAATTGTTCTAATGATTATTGACAGATAAGATTAATTATAAGATAAGATAGGTCCAATTAAAAAAAATGTGTTCAAAACTTTTTCTTCAATTCCAGAAATGATGTTAGGATGACTATTGCTTTTTCAATATTTTAAAACAAAAAAATTTATAATTATTTATAATATTATAAGTATTTATTTTAGCATGGTTTGAAAATTCAATGGAGTTGATAGAAAAGCGGAACAAGTGATTCATAAAATGTAATGCATAAATCTATAAGTTTTTGCGAGATTTTGGAATCGAGAGGAAATTAACAGTGAGGGAATTGTAAAATTGCGAATAAATTAAAAAGAATTTTCAGAATATTTGAATGAGAAAAATGTGACACGATACTTACATCTTGGTCCTTGCCTTTGTTCTTGAATACCATCAAGCGATTCTTCTGTGAGTCAGACGCCATTTTTACAATAACCAATGTTCGTTTTTAACGTCGATTAATGAGCCGGTAAATAATTCTGTTTAGCAAATGTCTCGGTACACTTTTATTTTACCTATTATTTCAATAACAGCATTCCGTAGCGTGACAACGTTGTTAAAATATCAATATGCAATATCATGCATAACAAAACTGAATTTTTCCTACACACTGGAGAATCGATCACGTTTCGACGCGCGAAAAGCTTGTTTCACTGGGACAAAATGTGCAGAAATTGAGGAGATAGTATTAGAAATAAATACTATTTCGTGATGAATTTACACTGGAAAAGCCACGTTCAATATATCATTTGATTTTTGTTAAATCACTTTGAGCAATTCGGACGCATATGGCCGTTGTGAACTCAAGTTATACTCAGAACACGAGGCTGAATCCCAACCCAACTCCAGATCCTTAAACACTAATACTGCGCATGCATTGGTTCAAGAAAGATATTATTCACTGATTCAAGCCACCTTATTGGTTACTCTTGGCGCTTTTTTAAGATGACGATTTTCTCGAAATTACTATTTGGTGTTGTAATATTTATACAAATTTTTACTTGACTCAATGTTTATTCGTTAATTAGTTATTCAACTTGTATGGAACATTAAATTTCAGTTGTTTTTAAAATGGCGGCGAACTTAAAGGCGTATTCACATTATGTGCGAAGCAACTTTAAGCTCTATTCAGAAACACTTGAACTTAACTGAACGCACCCATTTTATTATTTTTCTCTATCAAAATTTTTTAAATGCGCGCGGCAATTTTCAACCAATGAAAAATTAAATGCTGTTCCATTGGTGGAAATTTATTTTTTTGAAGGTCATTTAATTAAATGTCACCTCTGTCAAAAATAAACTTAACCTTATTTCAAAATGAAAAATAACTTTTACTGTGCAAAAAGTCAATGATTAAATAGTTTTTTAATTATTTATGTTTATTGTCAAACATTAAAGTAAGTGACAGTTGTTTCTTTTTGTTCAGAATGAACAAAATATTGTATCTACACACTTTGCATATTAATTTTGTCACATTGAGGAAGTGATTTTTTATGTACTCTATTTTAGAAATTGTGTTTATTTTTTGAGTTAATTGATTGATATCATTTAATTAAACACAGAATAATGGTTAGTGTCATGGACCAATCACCTCCACTTCCAAGGTTTGTAATAATTAAAATTTATAGGTTATATCGACAATAAAAGATTGTTTCTTTTTTGTTTTTCAAAACAATAATTTTTTTCTAAAATACAATTTGTTTAATAGTTACCTGGGAAGGTCTGTAACTCGTCAAGGGAGTGTCATTGATCTAGACATTGATATGTTCCTGAAAATATCGAATTACGAGGACACTGTTAGACAACTTGACATTTATTACGGAATTGGTGAGACATATTTTTATACTTTTACTTTAATAATATTTTCTTGTAAAGTACATACAACTTTATTATTAGTGTTAATTAATTTGAAACTTTTTGTTTAGTGAAACGGCAAATTTTACAATATCAGAGCTGTATAACGGGACTTTTTCCGCAAATTTCAAGTGACAAAATTGTGGGAAGTGTGAGAGAAAGCATTTATTGTGCAGCGGCAATTTGGAGTTTATATCAAGCTTACAGGTAATGAATTTAATTTTTAAAAATCAGTAAATATAAAATATAGATAGAGATATAATTTATAAATTTTCTTTTTCTAGACGAATTGACGATGATCGGGGCAAATCTCATGAATTGGGACAATCAACAGTAAAATGTATGCGTGGAATTTTGGAATGTTGGATGAAACAGGCGAGCAGAATTGAATTATTTAAACGCAATCAATGTGATCGTTTTTCTCTTCATTGTAAATTTCATCTTGACACTGGAAGTGAAATTTTTAAAGACGAGGACTATTATCATCTTCAGGTAAATATATTCCGTCAATCAAATAAGTTGTCAAAATTATTTTTTTTTTTAAATTAAATTTTTTCTTAATATTTCATTTCAGATTGATGTTGTTTCGCTTTATTTGATTTTTCTTGTTCAAATGATCACCTCAGGATTGCAAATTATTTACACGCAAGACGAAGTTGCTTTCATACAAAACCTAGTTTATTACGTGGAACGAGCATACAGAACGCCAGATTATGGAATGTGGGAAAGAGGAAGTCGTTACAATGACGGAACACCGGAAATTCACGCGAGTTCCATTGGAATGGCAAAAAGTGCCCTGGAGGCGATAAACGGTTGCAATCTTTTCGGCGAAAAAGGAGCTTCCTGGTCTGTCATTTATGTCGATATTGACGCACACAATCGTAATCGAAGTATTTTCGAAACAATGTTGCCGAGGGAATCGAGCTCAAAGGTAAACAATTTTTAATAAACCAAGTCAAAAAATTCCAAATTATAATAAACAGGAAAATTCGTTCTTTTTTCACTTTCAATGAGTTTTTCTAATTTAGAAAAAAATTTGATTAAATTATGTTTAATTATATTAGAAAATTAATTAGAATTTGAAATTGACAGAGCGTCGATACGTCTTTATTACCGACAATTTCGTTTCCCGCTTTTGCCACTCATGAAGAATTATTATACACCGAGACGAAAGCAAATATTGTCAGAAGATTGAAAGGAGCTTACGGTTTCAAAAGATTTGGAAGAGATGGTTTTAAAACCGTTCTCGAAGATCCCAGTCGACGATATTATCGACCTGGTGAAATAAAAGTCAGTAGAAAAAAATTCTCAAATATATTTTCATCGACTATAAAAAAAGAGTTTAGTAGAAAAAAGAAATTTTTTAAACAATAATCCATTTTACAGGAATTTGATAATGTCGAATGCGAGTGGCCGTTATTTTATATTTTCATGATAATCGACGGTGTTTTCAAATCATTTCCCGAACAAGTGGAGGAATATCAAAATTTACTGAAAGCCCGATTGCACAAAGATATAAACGGAGGTATTTTTATATTTACAAATTCTTTTTCGATTCTAGAGAATTAAATCATTAATTTAATAATTTTATAAAAAAAAATAATTAAATCAAGATTTTTCCAAAATTGATTAAAGATCCCATAATTCCGATGTATTTTTACGTTCCGGAGGATAATCTTGAGGCGGAGAAAAATGATCCAGGAAGTACAATGCGAATTCCAAGCGAGGAAATTAAACGACATCGAAGAAATTCAATGGAATATGATGGACCTCATGTTTATCTGTGGAATCAGGCAATGTTTGTAATTGCACAATTATTGACAGCGAGTCTCCTTCACATTAATGAATTGGATCCAATTCGTCGTTATCTTCCTTCTTATAATAGACCAAGGCGAGCTGGACGATACTCTGCTTTTCAGGTAAATTAAAAAGAGCTTATTCTTGGATATTATTTTTTCTATTTTACATTTAAAGTGGTTAATTTTTATTTTTTAACATCTTCTTTTCTTGTCTTCCACGCAGGCAAAGCCGAGCAGTGTAAGTAAATTATCGAATTTAACATTTGTTTGCAAGATTTGCTATTAATCTCCTTTTTATTCTTTACATGCTTGAAAATGAAAATATATAAACTATTTAATATAAAAATAATTATTTAGTGTTTTTAACTGTTCTACCTTAATATTTTCTCTCAATATTTCTTTTCCTTATTTTCTTAAATTTTCTTAATGCTCTGAATAATTTTTTCTCTGTTTCCCTAATATTTTTATTAACAATTCTTAAAAATTATTTAATATATTTGTTTAATACCTTTAATAATTTTGCTAATATCTGAAAGGAATGTTTTTTCTAATATATTTTGTCTTGCAATCAACAGAATTTTTTCTTTTTTTCTTCATTTAGTTGGAATGAAATTTTAATATTTTATTTTCCAAAATTTTTCATTTTATTTTTCAAAAGAATTATATTTATATTTTCTATTATTTAGGGAACACATACGGATCTCGTCGTTCAAATTGTTTTGATAGCCGAATCCATGAGACTGCAGGCAATGATGGCAACCTATGGAATTCAAACTCAAACACCCCATGAAGTTGAACCCGTACAAATTTTATCCTCCTCTCAACTGGTAAAAGTCTACGAGCAACTTGGAATTAATAATAAATTAAATCTTCAGGGCAGACCTTCGCGCCCAATTGGTTCCCTCGGTACTAGCAAGGTAAATTAAGTTTAAATAACAAATTAATTATGCAAAAATAAATAATAATTAATTTCGAGAAAAAATTCTTTTTTTGCTTTTTAATTATCTTTATTATTAAATCGTTAATTTAAAGATATACAGAGTTTGCGGAATGACAGTCCTTTGTTATCCGTTAATTTTCGAAGTTTCGGATTTTTATTTATACCGGGATATGGCTCTATTAATTGACGATATCAAAACGGAGTTACAATTTGTTGGAAAATATTGGCGACTTTCTGGACGACCGACAGTTTGTCTGCTTATCAGAGAGGAACATATGAGGTAATTTTAAAAACAATTTAAAAAAAAATAAAATTTATAAGTAACTGGATTTGAATATTTGCCTTTTAATTTTCATTTTCAGAGATCCACAATTTAAGGAAATGTTGGACTTATTTGCCATGTTGAAAAAAGGCTACTGTGATGGAATTAAGGTTCGAATTGGAAGATTGCAAAATCTTATTTCATCCTCGTGTATTGGTATGAATATTAAATTAAAAAAATTACTAACCAAATTTCAATAAATTGAAAAATATTTTAATATTAATGAATTAATGAATTTATTTTCAGAACACTTAGATTTTTTGAGTAATTTAGATATAGACATTGATTTGAATCCGTTTAAACAATTGGAACACGATTATATTGGTTATCAAAGTCTAACAGACGTTCCAAGAGCTTTGTCCTATGCAGAAGACGTTGAAGATTATAAAGTAAAAAATTTAAATTAATTTCTACAACTTTTTTTTTAACAAACTGTGAATATTTGTGAAAATTACTAATTAATTTGTTCTATTTTAGCACTTTATGACTCAACCTCTATACAATGTTTTAAATGAAATTCGTAACTCCGAAAGTCTCTACACAAAATGTCAACTTTATGAAATTTTGATGAAGCGCGAAGGCATAAATTATGAATTTAACGGAAAAACAGGTATTTAGTTTAATTAATTACATAAAATGATAATTTTATTTATCAATTAAATAAGGACATAGTGATTTGAATGTTAAAAAATAATTATATTAATAAATTTATTTAATTTAATTAATTAATTAAATTAATTCTATTTCAGTTGGCGATCTTTTAAGATCTTTGTATCAACAAGCTGGAGGATTAAGATACTGGATGGTGGTTCGATATTGCAGTAGTTTATTAAATCATACAGTCGATAGTATCAGTCCTTTCATAACAGGAGTTTTAGTTAAAGGAAAACAGGTATTTCATTTACAATCTATTTTGAAATTGATTTACCTGTAAATTAATTTATTTTATTGAATTTCTTAAAATTCATCTCACTATTTTTCTTTTAATATTTACAAATAATATCAAGTTTAAATAGAATTTTAGCAAATCTTTAAATTCGTTACAGTTAAAATTTTATTTAAATAATTAAGTAAATTTTCAAAATTTTTATAGAAGATTTTACAGAATTTTGTGTTTTAGAAAAATAATTTTTTCCAGTTAACAGTTGGTGTTATTGGACATGAGGAAACAGTTTTTGACAAACCAATGACTCCAGCGGAAATTCAATCAGTTGTTTATTCCACAATTCAACCTCATAATGTTGTACAAGCCGTTCTTCAGCAAGAAATTCTTCTCTATTGCGGACGATTGATTGGAACTAATCCCGAAATGTTTAAAGGAATTTTAAAAATTCGAATCGGGTAAATTTCCCTTTTACTTTGCATAGCTTTAAATATTTATTTACTTATTTTTAATTAGTTAAACAAAAAAATTTTATTTGTAGAATTATTGAATTTAAAAAGTAATTTTATGTTTTTTAGGTGGGTTTTGGAAGCGATGAATCTTTATCTTAAAATGACTAAAAAAAATCCAAAACCAATTGAAAATTACAGTCCCTATGAAATTCGTCAATTTCTCATTAAAGTTCTCACTGTAAAAGATTGGGCAACAGCGGAAAAGTAGGTTTTTAAAAAAATTTTAAATAATGATTAAAAAAGAAGTGAATTTTTTTTTTATAAATAATCACCTATTTTTTAGTCTATCGGTGTTGGAGAGAAGAAAAATAGAAGGTAGTTTATGCAGAGTTCCAGTACATTTTTATAATCAAGTTTGGGAAGTTTTACTACGTTGTCCTGGTGGAATTTGTGTCAATGGTCGTGAATTACCTCAACAGCCAACTTTATCGAATATGACAAGATCGGAATTAACTTTTGCACTTTTAGTCGAATCTATTCTTCATCATATTCAATTAGCGGAATTTCGTCAAATTGTAGTCGAGGTAAAATTTAAAAATAAAAATTTATTTATTATTAAGTAATTTATTTTAAATTGAATATTTTCTTTTAAATAAATTCATATTTAGAATAGAAGGTAGTTTGTGCAGAGTTAAAAAAACTGTTAATGCATAATATTTATTTTATCAATGTATACTAATTAATATTTATTCACTAATTTTTTTCCCCAGTTATTGAATATTGTTTCAACAATTCTAATGAGGAATCCGGAATTAACTTTCAAGAGGCAATTAGACTTGAACAAACTTGTTGATGATGCTTTTGACATTTTTTGCAAGGTAAAAATTCCCTTTTCCTAAACATTAAATGACACGAAAAGAAAAAATTTAATTTAATTTAATATTTTCATGTTCTTTTTTCTTTAGGATCACAATTTAGGAAAATCAACCGATATGTCCGCCTTTTTTTCTGCTCATTATTCTTTGACAACTGGATGTCTTGCCAGGGCGGTTGTCAATAACGTCCTCACCAGAGGCTGTGTAACAACGGACATTGATTTAGATGTTGAGAATAATGAAATGTGCAAAGTCACATAACATTGTTTTAGTCATTTTTTAATTGATCTTCTGAGTGCCAATTTATTTAAAAAAAAAAAGAAACTATTTATCAATTTTAATTCAGCGTAAATATTTTTTTGAAATATTTAAAATTCACAATTTAATTATTATATAGATAATAATTAATTATTGATTTTTTAATAATCTTACTTAGAATTATTTGATTTTAGAAATTTTATAAATTTTATTTGCCATTTTTAATTTTAAGACATTAGTGAGCAAAAATATGACATATATTATTGTTATTTGTAATTACTGTTTTACCTGTAAATAAAAAATATTTCTCTAAATTTTCTTTTTTATAATTGCAATAGGTTTTTTATTGTAATAATCAAGCAGAAAATTAACAATAAATAAATTATTTGTTCAAATATGAACAATTTAAATTGTATTATATATTATTTAATTTTTTTTTTTGTTAAAATTTTCACTTTCAAATAACTCGCGCTAACAGGGACCAATAAAAAAACGGGATCAGTTTGGATTTCGATTCTCGAATTACTTCATAGTAAAAATTTTTTTTCTTGTTGAATTTATCCATTAATTAACAATAAATTAATACTAAATTATTAATTAATATTAATAATTAATTACAAGTCTTTAAATTGTTTGTAAAATTGACTTAATTACGAAATATTTCCAAAATTACAAAGAATTGGAAACTATTTGTTCCTGTGCCTATGTTCACTCTTTCGCAATTCAAATTCGATGTTCTTTCATTGGCGCCGAAGGAACTGTCCACACACAGATTCGCCATATTTGATGCAAGTGGTGGATTCAGTCAGAGTTGAGTGTGAGTCAGTGCAAGACGTGCAAGACAATCAGGCAAAGAAATTATTTTCATGTTTTAACTTGTTGATAACAAAAGTTTAATAAGTTTATATTGTTGACCTCACATTGAACAGTGTGCAGTATAGTATTTTTGAAGGTATTTATTTTTCCATCACATTAAAATTAATTTGGTTTGAAATTTCATAAAATTTATTTCTCTCCTTGTAATATTTCAGGAATCACAAATTTCAATATTCTGTAATGTTCACATGTTTTCTTGAATTTATATTTATTATATTGATCTTGCTTCATTTTGATTTTTTCGAAAATTCCAGTAACTGAAAAGGCATAAAAATAAGAAGATAGAAAGGAGGTTAGAAACTTTGAGGAATTAGAATTTTTAGAAAAATCAGCAAACATATTTCAGAATGCCATCAAAAAATAAACCAAATGGTTTTAAATTGTTTATGAAGCATTATATAAATAGGGAAGAAAAAGCTGGACGTGCTATTCCTGGTGGATATTGTACCGTTAAAGATGATCCCAAATGCAATGAGGAATGGCAGGTATTTAATGCATATTCGTAATATAATAAAATTGAAAAAAAGAATAATATTTGCAATAATAATGATTGTTGTATTTTATTTATAATTTATTATTATCTATTACCTATTTATAAAATAAATTTCACAAATGGAAAACAATTTAAAGCGAAATTGGAGATAAATTGGAAGTAGAAGGTTTGTCGTGAGCGTGAAGGAGCGATAAGGATAACAAAAGAAAAACAAACACTGTAGACAATTACTAATTGCCATTTGCCATTGCCATTGCTTTTTGTTTCAGATTTCATATAACTGAGATTCAAGGTCCTTATTTTCTAACGCATTTTTCATGTTATCCATTGTCGTTAACTTGTTAAAAAGTTGAATCCTTTAAAAAAATTCTTATCGTTTTTCCCTTTTTCTTCATAATTTATTTTCTTTTTTTAATAATAAATTTATCAGTTCTCTTTTACAAATTTTTATTTTTATTAAAATATTTTAGCGATTGCCGCAAGTAGAGAAGGATAGATTTAAGGAAATGGCGAAAAAATCAGGAAAAGAAATGAAAAAGCGGACCGGAACTGGGGAGTTTATTGATGACGTTCAAATGGCACAAAAAAGAGAATTAGACTTTAAAAATGATATGCTTCAAGACATTGAAAATACCGTTGCAATGGGAATGGAAGAAGGAGGTAAAAGAAAATATAAAAGAAAATAGTAAAATATATTGTTTTCTGATCAATCATATTTTTTTTCTGTTTAGATCTTCCGATTATGAAATTCTTTTTTATCCATTCAAATTGGTCTTACACGAGAAAGTTAGAAAACGGAGAGTTTGAATATTTTCCTGTGGAATTTGCTATTGCGGAATATTCCATAGAAAATGGAGTGACAAATATCTATCATGAAATAATTAAAACTGACATAATGATCGGTTATATGAGAGAGGCTTTAGAAACAAGCCAAGAAACCCATCAAATACCAGTACCAAATACTTTAGAATGCGCTGAGGATAATTTTAAAGTAATGTGTGAGAAGGTATTGAAATTTCTTGCACCGTACAAAGTAAAAGGAAAATTTCCCCCTGTATACACATCCAGAAAAATGAATCCACCTGTGAAATGGTTATTGAAAAAATTATTGGAGAGTCAAGGTAATTCTTAAATAATATTTGCAATTTCTTATTTATCTGAATTTCAATAATTTAAAATCAAATTTTTCATTAAAAAAAAAATTGTTTTAGATCTTTGTGATGAAACTATTATTGTTTACGATTTGGAGATTTTAATTTCATATCTTCGCAATGCAGCCGCAAATGACTCTACATTTGAAATTGTCATGGCCGAACATGAATTGGTTAAAGATACATTTTCCTTTGTTCAAGGACTTGATTGCGATGTTAGTATTTTTCTTTTTATTAATATAAGTAATCTAATATTTAAATAGAATGTATTTTTAAATTATTTTTTCTTTAAAATTTATATTAACAATTTTGTTTTTACAGTATCATAAGACCATGGATGGAACAAGTCAATTTTGCAGTATGTCAAACGTGAAAAGATGGGCGTTTACAATTTGTGATTGGTGCTGTGAGAAATTAAATATCAATATGATAGAAGGCATTCACTATCCAAAGAAAGTGAATATTGAATCTGAGATTGTAGATTCTTTAGGAGCTGAAATGAATAACTTGAGTGTGAAGGATATCCAAAGTATCAAATCAATGACTGGAGTGAGTTAAAAATTACATATTATTGATTTTTAAATAAAGAATAAATTGTAAATTATGAAATGAAAAGTGTTAAAATATAAAAAGATGAATTTATATTTTTCCCTTTTTTTCAGGTGAGTAACGCACACAGAAGGAATGTTTCTGAACGCACGGAAAAAGAAGAAAGAAAAAGAAGAGCAGAAAAAACGAAAATAACTATAGTTAATTATGCCGATAACAATTCGTCGGCTTCAGCTTTTGCTCCAAAACCGACTCCAATTCCCGTTCCATCAAATTCAGCGTCTGAGGTAAATATTTTTATTTATTCATTATTTTTTTAATTTTGAAACATATATACATATAAATTTAATTTTCAGGAAATTCAAATGCGTTTACGTCTACCACATTCAAAAAGTGAGTTTAAAATCAAAAATACTTGACAATTATTGGATTAATTATAAGTATTTTGTAAAATAATTTTCAAATTAAAATATCAAGTACTAAAAATATTTTTAACTGTATATAGTAAATATTAATAAATTTATTTAATTAGTTAATTTATTTATTGTATTATAATTAATAGAATTATTATTAAATTATAAAAACGTTCATATATAAATTATTCTATTTTTTCAAGGTTCAATTGCATCGATTGTGGGTGAAACAAAACAACATGCATTTAATGAAAAAGATTTTCCAAGTTTAAATTTTTCTTCTGGAAGAGGAAAGGGTAATCGAAGGGGAACGGGAGAAAATAAACCAAATGTTGGACGTGGTAATAATCTTAATTTATTGTTATTTGTATTTTATTTGTTTAATTCTTTATTTTACTTATTTATTCTCTGTTTACAGGTCGTGGCATCGCTTTGTCATAAAAGACAAACCACACTTTTTCATTTTGATTATCCACCATATAACTTGTCAATTATACAATTTAAAAAATCTTGATTTAAGAAATATTTCATATTTCTATAACATTTATCACTTATTCCATTATTATTATTATGTTCATTTAATTGTTTCATATATCGGTTTATATGAATATTACGTCAAATTATTTTCAATATTCACAAGAAACCAAATAATTATATAAAAGGAAAATATTTATATTTCTGTAACTTTAATAAATAAAAAATATTTTACTTTCAATTACAATTTTCAAGTTTTTTATATAAAACATTAGGTGAATATTTTCAACGTTTAAGTTTTTTTTTCTGTTTAGATATAAATTATGGTACCCGTCATGTTTATCACTGAGTCAATGTCCTGAACTTGATTAACCCTTTACTTGGCAGAAAATTATCATTAATTTAGATTAATGCTTTTCTGCATTTTTTGGGGGGGAAGGGATTCCTTCGAAATTTGAATTTTTACAGGTAACTTAATTATTTTTGTCTTTTGATGGTATATAATATGTTTTGTTTCTACAATTTACATAAAATTAATTTAAATTAGATTTAAATTTTTAATTAATTTTAAATTAATTTGATTTGTTTATATTTTTAAATTAATGATTAATAAGTTCAATATTCATTGTAGTTTTAGAATAATATTTCTGTTTTTTTTTTTTAATTTTATTTAATTAGCGCAAATTTGAAAATGATAAGAATTCTGAAAAAGTGTTTGCTTTTAAAATCACTTCCTTTTTTTTAAAGATTCCCGTTGTTTGTGCGTCAAGTGATGTTTGATGGATGCTTGTGTGACTGGAGAAGGTTTCAGGGGCATGCGACGGATTCTGACTCAACGAAAGTTTAGTCTTCGGTGAACATTCAAGTGCTACGAAGCTCAGTGCCACGTTTTGTTTTTTTCACACGTATTTACTTTCACACTCTTAATGAAAAAGTTGGCTGAAAAGTGAAACTTAAAAGTGCATCTTCCAGCTTCTTTTTCTTTGAAAATTTAACTTTCAGGTATGTTTTTCAATTTTTATATATAATATTTATTTTTTCAATTTTTACTTACGTATTTAAAAAAAAAGAATTTACCTATACTTTGGTTGGTAAATTAAGATGATTTGAAACATTTAATATTCATGTATTTTTATTTGTTTCATATATTTAAAAAAAAAAATTTCTAATCTAGAGATTTAATCGAATTTTTTTATATATATCTATGAAAAAACACTAATGTTATTTATCATTGTTATGAAAACTTAAATATTATTATAACGTAAAATAATATATTAATAATATTTTGAGTTGAAATATTAATTATTATGATTTTTATATTTTTAAGCGATTTCACGTTTTAAACATCGCTAATTTAAAAACAATATCCGAATCTAATTGTGAAATGAGTCATTGAATAAAATTTAAATCTAAAACATTTTTCTGCTGGAATAACAATAATGAAACATTGACATTCTTTTTTTCTTCCTGAAATATTTAAATTAATAAAATTATTTATCTAATCAATTGTCCTCAATTGTGAATCATTCATTTAAAATGATTATTTTTCATATGTCATTCTTGTTTGAATCATTCTTACCTATATGTATAAAAAATGAGAACATTTTAAAATATTTTATTTAATATATTTTAAAAAATTCTCATTTTTTATACATATAGGTAAGAATAGTAAAAAATTTTATTCAAACAGATTTAATAGGATTTTCCATTTGTTACGAAAATATCTCTTATCTTGATTACTTTATCAGAAACAGGTATATAATCTGTTATTTTTTGCCCATAATTCCGATAACTGTATAAATTTTTTAAATTCAAAAATTAAATATGCTCGTTAATTATAATTTAACTATAAATTTAATTTAAAATTTATATTTAAATTTTAATACTTCTTTTTCATTTTTGACATAAAATAAAAAAAAACCTGAAGGCAAAGGAATAATTTTGTCGATGACGTTATAAACATTTGTATATTGATTGGAAAGAAGAAAAACACTAAGTGATGCGCACATGTTTCTTAAATAAAAATGTAACAAATATAGAGGTTTCTTTATAAATAAAAAAAAAAATAAAGTCAAACACGATTTCAATTATAATTATCGCGTAATTTACACTTAACATATTTTCTTGATTTTCCAATAATTTTCTCTTATACGTGCGGTATTTAATTGAAATTTCATGTTAATAAAATTGATTAATTATTAATTATTTTTTATTGTTCATTTAATTCATATAATTTCCTAATGTTGTCAATAATTGATATTAATTTTCATCATAAAATTATAATTATATTATTTGTTTCGATTCCGTGACTAGAGAGTGTTAAAAGTTTTTCCTGGAGTATGAAGATAGGTGGGTGGATCACAAATTAGAAAATACGTGTAGGACTTGTGACTCGCATGCACGTTTTAATTAACTAATTGTAACATCGAGCATTAAACTCGAGACTTTGTAATGATTCAAGAATTCGGTTGATATCTAAGGAAGAAATTAATCATTTCTTTGGGTCTATTAAAAAAAATCTTGACCTTTAATCTTCTAATATACCTAATTACATTATTTTATTTTTATAATTAATCACTTAAATCACATAAATGAATGAGTATAATTATGCGTTAATTAATTACAAAAAAGATTTTATATTATTTTATATTAGGATAAAAATTTGTGTAAATTCTCTGATTTTGTATATTCAGTATATTTAACACTTCACATAATTTTTAGGTGAACAAATGATGTAGGTAATAAGAAGGCTGATAAAACAGATAGCAGAATTCAGAGATAAGGCACAAGACTGCAAATATAGTTGTGTCATATTATTTATTTCGAACAAGACCAAAAGACAAAAACAAAAAGTAACCAGCCATCCTCATGTGTTTGGGCAGAGAAAAAAAAACTGGTGGTATGTGTATTTTTTTTATTTTTATTTAATTAATATTAATATGATTTATTTAATCAAAATGATTAATTTTAGTTTTGCATTTTCAATTGTACGAATTGTATATTGTATAATTGAAATTTATTTTTGAAACAGAACGAAAGTAAAAATACGGAATTGCCAAAAATGAATTGATTGACATTTTTTCGTATTTTAGACAGGAAAAGTTCTTGACGGATGTGCTTAATATTTACAGGGGACATAAACGAAGTATATAGTAGATCTCATTATGGTATAATGAAAATGCAAAAATAGTCGCGAGATTCATTGTTATGCGAAAGAGGTACGGACGATGGCACTCAGGACTGCTGGTTGTAGAGTCGTCAAATAGTCGCCGGATGCGATCAACTCTCGCCTCCTTTTCAGTAACCCAAAATATGTGTTATTGTTCACATTTCCATAGATGGAATTTACATTCAAAAACAAAACAAAAAAACCCGTATTGAAATCCTTTTACAAAAAAAATGGATTTTTCGATTGTAGGCAAAAAAAAATTCCGATTTTCGGATGTAATAGAATTTTTATGTAGAATTTTATATTGTCCAATTTTAATTTATTCGGACTTTTCAAAATTGAAGCAAAATTTTCATTTGACTGTATTTTCGTTTAGTACCTAAAATTTTTATTGATTTTAATTGATATTTATTTAGTCGAAGTTTTATTTGGCGACAGTAGAAAAAATAAATAAACGTGAAAGCTTTGGAAAAAGCACACACGTGCAAGTTTAAAATTGAGAATCTTGTGTGGGTGTTGTTCTGCTGTCCTACGCATGATTACAGTAGAATTCCAATTATCCGGATAACCGAAAATCCGGATAGTCGGATTTGTCATAAAAAATTATAAATTTTGAGTTATACTTTTTTAATATAGTATTTAAGTTATTTCAATTACTGTGCTATGATTAAAATATGATTAATTTTTAATTGCATTGAAAAAACTTATTTTTTATGAATATTTCTAACAAATATAAGTTGTCTTAATGTAGAAATTCGGTTTTTGTCAGTCAATGTAAGGGAATTATTCAACCTAAAAAAAATTTTTTAAATTGATAAAAAAGTAATTTCAAGTTCAAAAACAAATCCGGTTAATCGGATGTCCGGATAATTGGAATTCTACTGTATATCTTT
>JUFY01034295.1:0-13897 GCA_001855655.1 Leptopilina clavipes
CCCGGAACGAAACACCTCATGCACATAAACACAGTTGCTCTCAGCGACATTCAGAAGTGCTGCTCAAGGCCCGAACTTTTCTCAGTGTAGGAGAAAATTTTTCTAAATCGTTAAATTGTTTGTAGACAAATTAAAAAATAATTATAATAGAATATTTTTTTTAATTGTTGATCATAAACGTTATGAACTTCAAATTCGTTAAAAAAATTTTTTCCTAAGAACAAATATTTTGGGGAAAAAATTAACATTTCACTAAATTTACTGATAACAACAGTATAAATTCACAATCACAGGAAAGCATGAATGAAAATTCAGTCAAATACAAATGCCGGTAAAAAATAATTAGATTTAAATGGAAAAATAAAAAATTCATCAAATAACAATTAAGTTGATTAAAAATTGGATCAAACGAAAAATCTCTTGAATGAAAATTCGATATACAATGCAAATTCTTTTCAATGACAATTGGAATAAATGAAAAACTGAAAATTCGCTTGATTAAAAATTTTGATTAAATTAAAATTTCATCAAGTGCGAATTTGGCTAAATAAAAATTAACCCGAAAGAAAATTTCCTCAAATAATTTGATTTTATGGAAAATTTCCTCAATCAAGAAATAAACGTCCAGTAATAAATTCAAGAAATTAAGTAAAAATAAATTTTCAAGATTTAAACAATTCTCCATTAGATTTTTACGATTCCCTGAGAAATCAAATTCCATGAGAATCAATTTTCCAAGTGTTACAAAAAATTCTTATAGTACTTTTCAACTCATGCTTTTAAATTTTAAATGAAAATTTTAATTTTAAATAATTAGATAAAATAAATAAATTTAATTAAAATATTAATGAATCCAATTTTACCTTTTTAAGAAAGAATTTGACAAACAGTCAAAATAAAAGTCAGTCCAACTCCATATTTTCAAATTTATTTAATAAAAAAATGATTGTAATTAAAATTAATTTGAGTCGAAGGGTAAAAAATTTAATTTCCAACACTTTAAACAATTAAAAGTTGCATTTAAACGTAAACTTTAATTTTTCGTCAAGAAACGCTTGTCATCACCGTTTTTTATTGACAGAAAATTGAATTTTTATTTAAATGCAACTTTTAATTGTTTAAAGTGTTGGAAATTAAATTCAGAACAAATTTACGATTTAAATAGTTTTTTTAAATTCAAAATGTAAAAATACAGAGTTGGACTAACTTTCGTTCCAATTATTTGTCATATTTTTTTCTTAAAAATTCAACATAGAAATAGATCATTTTTTTTCCTAACTGAATTCACTTAGTTCTCCCAGTTTTCAAGCTTCGTTAACCACCCTCTCGATTTCACAACCAACTAATGGTGAAATTGACAACAAATTTACCGCAAAATCGGTAGAAATAATAATTAATTTGAAAATCAGAAAAAAACATGTCATCACGATTTAGCGAAATCTTATTGTAACTGGAAATTACCGATTATGGTTTATAATTGTCTTCGTCCCAAGCAAGGGAAGCAAGAAATAAGAATAAAAATTTTTTCCCTAGGATAACAAAACCAGGACAAATTTACTTTGAAGACTGAGGGAGAAACTTTTTTCGCCCCCTTGAGCTCCCTAGACATACATGTATTTATGGTAAAATACACGTAAAATTGTATAGATGATAGATAGACGACCCAAGACGAGGCTAAGTTTAGACCACCGAGATTTGAACATGGAGTGTGCCAGAGTATGTCGACAAAAAGTTCGGGGACGGAAAAACAAGAAGAATCACTGTGTATAGCCATCACGCGGCCCCGCTCGATGTCGTCGAGACGGGAAGGAGGGTCTCTGATGGTTTCCGGCCCATAGCGACACGCGTCCATCGAGGGACCTAAAAATACACGAATGCATGCCAGATTAGATTTTAACTTGCATACTCTAAAGAGAGAGAGAGAGAGAGAGAAAGTCTAGAGACACGTTACCCTTACTTCTAATCTTCTAAACGGTGATTAACGAACGTCCTCGCACTTTTCGGATGGCACATCTCTTCACGGGAAAATTCGACAGTAAAAATCCCATCTAATGATGAAAGACTCCCTCTTTAATGTCACTATTAAAATTCTAAAGAATTTTCCATTTTACGTTCCTGCGCGCGTAAATCAATGGCAAAAGCATTGCCTGTCGAGATTTTACCAAAATTAGTTAACCGGACGCTTTTACGAGCCGTGAATAATTTTTCTGTTTTTTTCTTCTTCTCTTTTTTCTCAACAGGTGGTTCGCGTGAATGAATAACTTTATAAAAAAATTCTTTTAATTTCAAAACATCGCTTCATCAGCGATAATACAATTATTTTTATAATAAATTTATCTTTTTGAAGAATCGAGAAATTATTCGCACGCAATATTTTTCCGCGGACTATTTTAGTCCATATTCTCTCGTTGTTGAAAATTTTTTCAAGTCTACATTTTTATATTATTTCTTTCTTGCAAATTTTTTAAAGTCTACATTCTTATTTTTTATCGTTGTTGAAACATTTTTTTTAAGTCTATATTCTTTTTTTCGTTGCTCAAAATGTTTTCAAGTGTTTATTAATTTCTAAATATCGAACAATTTTGTTTTAACGTTAAAAAGGCAAAAATTGAAGTGGAATTATTACCTAGAACTGCTGTAAAATCACGAAAATTGTAAATAAAAAATATATATTTTCATTGCAAATAAATAAATTGTTTAGAGTAAATTTTTCATTTTTGTTTAAAATTTAAATAAATAAATATTTAGATCTAAATAATTAGAATTATATTTCAATAAAAAACCAAAAGAAAGTGAAAACGGATTTTTTTTACTGTAAATGAATTCTTCGATTTACTAATATTTATTCGATCCAATATTCCTCGAATCAAATATAATAAAAATCAATTTTCCCCAACATTTGATTTTGGCATCAAATCGATTTGTATTTTAACAATTCCGGGTAAAATAAGAAAATAAAATTAAAAATTTAGAACAAAATTTATGAAAAAAAATATAAAAATACTTTTTCTTATTTAAAAAATACGAAATACAAAATATTGATTCAAAAATTCGTCGAAAATTGAAGTCATTCTTAAATTATGTTAATCAAAATTATGTTAAAAATTTTTCAAAGAATAATTTTAACATTTTCAACGAATCCTGAATCAATATATTTTAGTACGAAAAATTTAGTCAAATATTCACTCATAGAATTCGTTGAAAATTAAAATTGTTTCTTTTGAAACAATTTATTACTAAAATTGTAAACATTTCAAATGAGAAATTTTTTCGATATAAGATTTAAATCACATAAAAGAAACAAACTTTGATAGAACTTTTGCATATAAAATAAATAAATATATATTTTTTTATACTTTGTTGCAAAAAAAATCCAATTTTCAATTCAAATGAAAATTGAATAAAAAATTCAAAAGCAAAAGTTGGTGTTTTGCTCCAAAGGAAATCGCGCAGTAATCTTGCAAAACTTGACCATAGACACTATACACTCTTGATCGTAAATTTTCTTATCTACAGAATATTTATGTTGAATGATGCAGATGCAAATCTATATTAGTAAAGTTTTGTGAAATTCCATAAAGTGCTGAGAAAACTTTATATTGCAAAATTTTCCTCAATACAAGAATATTTCTCCCACACTGAAATCATTTCAAATTTTTTTTTTTGATAAAATTAATCATTCTTAAATTCCAAATTACTATATAATAAAAATATAAAAATATTTTCAAAATATTTCAAAATTAAAAAAATTTTTTTTTTAAATTCAAAAAATTCAAAAATATTTCACAAATAGTGATAGTTATTTTTGTAAAAATTAAAGTGCAGTATTATTTTGACTGGAAATGTCAAATGAGTTTCATAAAAAAAATTATCATTAAGATGATTGCGTTGGTTCAAAGCTTTTTATTTCCAAAAGATTATTTTTATCAATTTTCTGAACTTTTTATGTCAGTATTTATTGATTGTTAAAATTTTCCTAAAAAATTTTTTATTAAATACAAAAATAATAAATAATAATAATAAAATAATAATAAAATAATAATAGTAATAATAATAATAATACAAAAATAAAAGAAATTTTAATGAAAAATTTTGGTAATCACATTAGAGACATAAATTTCGATTTATTCGTCAGTTATCATTCAAGTAAATTGAAAGCATCTAAGTTTAGACACTTTTAAGTTTACGTGCCTTTAAACTAGAAGCGTGTGTATATTTATATGCTTTTAACATTTTTAAGTAGAAAATTTAATTTTGAATTAATGCAATAAGATTTATGTCTCTTATTTTCAGACTGGAAATTTTCAATATTCTCAGTTTAGAAAGGAAAGTCAATGATATTTTTATAATTAAAGTATTTCATTAAAAAAAAAAAAAGAAATATAAATAAAAGATTTTTAAAACATTAAAAACACTATTTTCAAATTCCAATAATTTTGATAAATCAATAAATTTTCAAATTTTCAAATTTAAATAATTTTCAAATTTCAACTTATTGAAATTTAAAGCATAAATTTAAATTCGAAATTTGACATTTAAAATTCAACACTTTTTATATTTTATACTCAATATTTTTTTCTTTTAACGAAAGACTAAATTTGTCATTTTTTTATGCAATTTATCGATACACTGCTACTGAAAACGAAAAAAAGCAACAAAATAATAATTTTTTACTATTTAGAACCAGTCGCCAATGGAAAATAAGAGGAAAAAGTATCAATTTTGAATTCAGAATGCTACCTTTGAAAAGATGGCATTGAATTAAAACAAATTGATATGTTTCCTCGTTAAAATTATAATGGGACAATTTTTTTTTTTATTCAACACAAAGAAAAAAAACACCCCGATGAAGCTATTAATTGTGACTATTAATTGTCTTTCATTCAAATAATACGAGAGAAAAATTTTTATTAAAAATAATTCGAAACTGAAAAAAATAATCCAAAACAGAAAACAGGATCTTATATCATTAATGTATTATTTGCCCCGCAATTATTAATAAATAATACATTATTTGCTCCAATTAACAAATTATAAATCATTTCCTGCAATTAGAAAGAAAAAAAATTTTATTTACTCACCTAATTAAATTAATTTATAAATTTTGAATTATTTCAATTAAAAAAAAAAATTTTTAACAAATTCAATTTTACAACAAGTAAAAAAACTTTCCAAAAATCTGATAATAATTTACGAATTTTCAAATAAACTCTATTTACGCAAATTAATTAATTTAAAACATAGAAGAAAAAAAGATTTTTATTTAATTGAAAAAAAAGGAATAATAAAAAGATATATTTTTATTTTATATGTGGGTTTGACTCTTGAGTTAATAGCTTTTGGGTGGGATTGATTTAATAGAAAAAGGGAGACTGAATTTCCAAGGGTAAATGTACGAATGAGATATTGAAATTTTTATCAAGCAGAAAACTGTGAATAAAGAAAAAAAACCAACCATATACAATAAATACTTTTTGCGAAATAATATTTTTATATAAAAATCTTTACTATTTTAATCAAAAAATACATTAATTCCAAAAAAATTCCCTCTATTTCCATTTTAATCAAACTGAATATTAATATTGACAATGAATGAAAAAAAAATGAACAAACAAAAAAATTATTACCTCTGACGTTAGTAAAATTGACTTTACAAATATTTTTCCAATAAATAAAAATAAATTACAAAAACTATTACCTTTCGACAGAAAAAAGAAAGAAACTGAATATATAAAAATGGATAATAACCAACGTGAAAACAGAGGGAGAGATAAAATATATAAAAAAAAAATCGTCAAATAGTGATTCAATAACTTAAACACAACTTTTTCCAATATTTTCCATTCTTTTATCTCAAGAAATTATTTAATTTATTTTAGATAAATATTTATCTTTCAAATTATGTGTGCAGTTTTTTCCATATTTTTTTATACAAATAAAGTAGACTTGTAAATTTAAAGAAGAATATTAAGCTCTATAAACTTTAACTCGTCAGCATTATCCCGTGAGAAGTTCTCATCGCCCGACTCTGCTGACGGGTTAAAAAAGCTTGAGAATATTTTCATTTCGCAAAAAAATTTCACCGATAAGTCACTAAAAGAGGAATAATAATTCTAAATTCAAATATTAATTAAACAAACGAAAGAAGAAAAATTATTCCATTCTTTTGCAATAATTTCTAATCCATCAGAACGAAAAGACGCAATTTTTTCATAATTTTTTTTGAAAATCTCTAAATTCTGAATTAGTTAAAAATAACCGATTTACATAATTATGAAAAAGTCAGTTACTGATTTAAATCCGGTTGTAATTTTAATTTGCTTCAGTTTAAAATTTTATTTAGTTAAGTTTAATTTTAATTTAGTTGAAAATTACCGACCAATTATTAATTATTAGTTTTTAGGTTTATGTCACAATAAGTCAACTAATTTAATTAATATTTGACTCTTTTTCAGTTATTTTTTCACTGATTAGTCATTTTTTTCAACTATTAATTACCTTTAGTTGGAAAAATGAAATAAAAAGAAGAAAATTAACATTTTGAACGTTAAAAAACGAACCTGAGGATAAATCTTGATCCTGTGAAGGTGGAGGAGCGGAATGTAAATCGTTGTATCCGGTTATAAAAGTACCATGGCATGAATTACTGTTATCACCACTGGGGTTCACATAACACGTAGGTCCACCAGTGATACTGTCTAAACGTACAATCAAGCCGGCATCGACAATCTCATGTGGTCCACGATTCTTTTTCACTGCTGCCAATGTGTCCCAGACCTTGCTCGCAATTGAACTTCTATTTCCATGGGGTGATCTTGTCTTGATGGTTTTTGATTTTGTTTTTTTTGCAATCTTGTCTCGGCTCACTTTATCGGGCACTGAGGTGCTACCTACTGTGAGCAGGAATCGTGTTGTTTTTACACCCTTCCGGACTGATCACCGGCGAGAGTTAACGCGCGCGCAATAGTGTCTCTCGCCGGTGAAAGCCCAAAAACTTTTCACCAAGAGGAGAGGTACAAATATATATATATATATTTGTAAGGAAACTCTGAACTCGGCAGCACAGACAGACTCCCTCTCGACATCGCCGGCACGTTTTCCGGCATCTGCTTCCCCTTTTCAAGTGAAAATACCAAGAATTCTTTCACGTTCCTTTTATACAGTAGAATGAAACGTTTTTGCGAATTTCGGGATTCTTATGAAACTTCTCGAGAGTGCAAGCGTCTTTCTTTTTATTTCTTTTCTCTCAATTACTCGCGAATTTTCATCCTTGAACGAAAACAAACTTCTATAACAAAGAACGATTCTTCGCTACAAAAAAAAAGAACGAACATTTACTTTTTTATCCGCAATAAAGTTAAATTATAACGGCTTGCAAAAAAAATCAAGGGTACAATTTTTACACCAAAATTAGCTAAATCGCTAAAAAACGAACCACGCAGAATTATGGAAAATTGAATTTTACGCAGTTGTTATGTTACAAAACCCCCCAAAAATAAGGAATAAAAAAATTTTTTTTTTCCCGCGCATTCTTCAGAATTAAATGTTTAATTTTTTCACGCAACTTTGTAAATTTTAGTCGATGAGATAATATATTTTTACTGGGGCAAAAATAAAGCAAATGTCAAGCAAAACAATAATTTTGTTATTCAATTGAGTCATCAAGACGTCATCGGGACAAAAGAATAAATTATAAATAAAAAAAATATTTTAAATATTTTTTAATCGTGAGACAAATATTAACAATTATATAATAAAAATTAAAATAACAATTCTTGAAGAATATATACAAAAATATTTTAAACTTCCTTTTAATTCAATTAAAAATGTTATCGAAAATAAAATTACAAAAAATTCGTTCCTTTACTTTAGATTAAAAAATTTTCCACAAAAATATTTTTAAAAAACTTCAATATTCAACAATAAATAAGATATAAAACTAATAATTATCATGAATTATTTTTTTCATAATAAAAATAATTTTAGTTAATTCATTTTTTTATAATAAAAATAATTTTAATTAATTCATTTTTTCTATAATAAGGATAATTTTAGTTAACTAATTTTTCCATAATAAAAATAATAACTTTCATTAATTAATTTTTCCATAATAGAAATAATTTTAATTAATTAATTTTTCCATAATAAAAGTAATAATAAAATAATAATAATAATAATTATTATTATTATAATTATAATGGTAAAACAATTTTGAAAATAAGTTATCCAAAAATGATTCTTTTGGCAAAAGATTCAATTTAATTAAAAGAAATACTGCCAGAAGAAATTACATTTAAAAAATAGCAGACCTAAGAAATTTGATATACCGCAGCGTTTGAAAAAAAAATCAATAACGAACTAGATGCTTGTGCAAAAAGTACTTGATATCATTTGCATTAGTCAAGGGTTGTAAACCAGTGAAAAGGCCCGGAACCTATTGAATTTCCTCTCTAAGCAAAATATCGCGTTCAAACCATTAAATTCAAATTGTCTGGGACCTGCGACGAGGAAGCAGAACCTTTCATTCTTTCTTTTCAATTCTTAAAACCATTTAATTTGAAACGAAATTACATTTCTTTATTTACCTACATAAGATATAAAATATAATGAGAAAAAAAGAGAAAAAAAACAAGCAAAAAAAAATATAATAACGCGAAACAAAATCATATTTTTTCAATTTGTTAAATATTTTCCTAATTTAGAAAAGAATTTACAAGAAATGAAATTTAAACGCAAAATATTAAAAACGCAATTTTACTAAACAGAAAAATTAATTTAATTTAATAATTTTTTATTTAAAAAAAACCGAAATCTAAAAAGAATTACGTTAGTAGAAAATAAATGATAATTTTTCAAAAATAGAAAACCGAATACTTAACAAATGGGAGATTTCACTTTTTTCTTCCTTCACTTTTTTTTCCTCTTTTTTTCTTAGCACTCGAAAATTGTTCGATTTTTTAAAAATACAAAATCTAATTTCACTTTTTCGTTTTTAAGAAAAGAAAAAAAAATTAGGGATCACTGCGTGCTGCCGAGATTCAGAGTAAAATCCACAATTTACCATCGATTTTGATTTTCCGATGAAACTTGTTTCTGTATCTTTCGGAGTTGAATTTCAAGCTTCCAAAATTGCTGACCGGCGAACATTTGTTGGGAGTGTTGTTACCCCCATCCAAGGGGTCCTGAATTTGTAACTCTAACATCTGTGCGACCTTCAAAGCAAGTAACTTCGTCTCACTGGTTGCGTCTATCAACTACTGGCTTCACTAATTTCTTCCAAAGCGATTTGCTTCCTTCCCACCGTATTCCACTTCCGGTCTCCCACCAAACTTCCACTCGTTCCTCTCTTTTCTCTCTCTTTTCTCTTTTTTTTTCTTTTTTTTCCCCAACTCTTCGCCAACTTTTGTGCTATCAAAGAAGCGCAAAAACGAGGACGGGACTCTCTCTCACATGCGTATCGAATTTTGCACTCATATAATGTTAAACAAGACTCTCGAGTTGTTAATTGTTGTGCGTTTAATAGTCGATAAGTGCCTACGCTCTTTGTGATTCCGACAGACAGACACACGGAAATGTTAACGAACTCGTTGAGAAAAGCGAATAAACTTCAAGTCACTTTTTCAAAATAAAACATTTGAATTTCACAAAAAAAATGTAGAATTTTAATTTTATCAGAAAGTAAAAATTTCGAGTAAAAAAAAAATTAATAATTACCGACTGATAATAATAAAATTAATATCAAATAAACGAAACGATTATCTTTCGATAATATTTCTTATCTTGAATATTAATTACAAAAAAAAAACTCCTTCATGTACGTAATCACTAAAAATATTTATCTATATTTTTCACAAAACTTGAAATATATCACCGGGAAATTAATTAATTTTAAAAAAATATTTTCACAATTCTCCCACAATTATTTTTGTCTTTTTCACACTTTATATTATTAACTGAAATCACACAAAGTTTTTCTAACAGTTCTTCATTATGTTAATGTTGTTTTTGAATCGGAAAACTCTTGCCGAAAAAGTTGAGGAAACATTTTTGAATAGACAAACAAAAAAGCCGGAGGTTTAGTTTTATTGATATTAAACTAATCGCGTGATTTTTTTTTTTTTGAGGAGGGAGGGAAGAAAATCGAAAAACTTTTCAGACGGCAAACGAAACTTATTGTGGTACGATGCCTGTGAACGTCAGTGTCTCATTAGCTTAATTCTGTTGAGTTCAGCAGGACGTTGCCGATAAACTTATGATATTACTGTATAGCATTGCGTCAGGGCCGTAAGAAAAAAATTAAAATAATTAAATATTTTTGTAGAAACAAGATATATTGTTATTTTTTTCACAACCAAATTCCCTACAAAAATTAAATACTAAAACTCAATTATTATACTCCGAATTTATAATTTTCCATCAAAATTTTCAAAATTCATTACTTTTTAATTAAAATCAATTTGAATTAAACTGTCAATAAAGTATTAATAAAAAAAGTAGATAAAATAAAAAAGGTAGAAAAAAATTAAATTAAATTAATAATTAAAATAATTAAAATAATATTGAAAATAATTTTACAATTATTCAAATATTTTATCAATGAGTTTTTTCATTGAAATAATTAATTATTTTTTGATGATTTTTATCATATGATTTATTTTGTTTCTAGTGACGCGAATGTTTCCTTTGTTTCAAATTATAATGAAAATTTAAGAAAAGTTAATTCAAACGAATAATTTCTGTCGATAATTCTAATGATTGTTGAAGGGGTCAATGAAATCTTTTGTTCTCTTCTTCACGCACTTGTACAATTGCCGTAAAAAAAAAAACCTGTTGCCTTTAAAAGAAACACGTACGTGATCATCAGTGCCATAAAGTTCTCCTCATGAAAATTATTAATCTTAGAGAGAAGGAAAGGACCTTGAAAATCAACTAATCTAACGTCTTTTATATTAAGCTGATAGAGATTTCCGTTTATTGTGAAAAACGATTGATCCAACGACGCATTTCAAATTATTTAACCCCTTTAACAATCTTTTCACGAAAAAAAATTGACTATTTTCAACTAAATTCAACTTTTTAAAATTATTTCAATATTTCTAAAAAAAGGAATTTAAAATAAACAAAAAAAATACAAACGATTGTAAAATAAAAACACCTACGAATTTTCATTGTTGAAAAATGCGAAGTTTCACCAGAAAAAAATTTTTATCATAAAATGAAAATTTTTAATTTTGTACATAAAAAACAGAATTTTGATCATAAAATGAAAATTCTGAATTTTATTAATAACATGATTTTCATCTTAAAATAAAAACAATTTTCATTCTGATAAATTCCATTGAATGGAAGATCATTAAAAAGGAAAAAAAATTAATTACTTTCAAGATGGGCTAAAAATATCAACTACAAAATAGTCGATGAGCTATAAAAATCGATGAATGATAATTAGCGACAATCTTTTTTTTCTGTTTTTTTTTAGTGAATTAGTAGCAGATGTTGGAAAAAAAAATTTTTTTCAACAGCGAATCTTCTTATATAGTTGAACATGACGTAAACGATGAAAATACGGTGTATTAGAGAACATGTGGTGCTTGTTGAGAGCATTTTACACGTCCTTGAGAGGTTGAAATTTATGAACAACACGAGCAGAATCAGTGCAACAGCGGTAAAAATCAAACGCGCATTTCCCTCTATCACGACGCGCTCTATAATGTACTTGAGACATACTCAATATTCTGATAATAACTCGGCGTCATTTTGATGACGAATCGAAGAAAATAGTTAAGAGAAAGAGAGCTCCAGTCAAAATTAATTATCAAAATTAAAAAAAACAAAAAAAAAAATTATAAAATCAGTGTCGAAAATTTTCTTCTTAAATATTTCAAAAAAAAAATTGAACAAATGTTTAATTTTTGTTCAATTTTTTTTTCACATTTGTCAAAAAATATTTGAAAATTACCCAAAATTACTAAAAAGTTTTCGAAATTATTTCAATTATTTTTTTTTTTAAATTTATAAAAAAAATTGAAGAAATGTATTTTTGAGAGAAACACTCACCATTTTCTCCGTCAGTTAACGTGCCTTCTTCTTCCGACCTTTTGATACGTTCGACTGAAATAAAATCAGATTTTTAACACCTTTTCGGAAGAAAATAATATTTTAATCGCTAAATTTTTACAATTACTCTGCAACTTACTGAAATGCATGTGATTTTGATTGTGATGGTGATGATGATGAGAGGGTGGTTTCCGTTCGGGACGAATACGTTCCATAAATTTGCTGATACGATCGTTTCCCTTTTCCTTTCGAACCAAAGGACCGGTACAATTTTCCTCGACGACACGAACACACTGACGATGTACATTGAGAGTGCAATCTATAAAAAAAAAAAAAATTAGCCAAATATAAATAAAAGGTCAATAATAAAGGAAAAAAATTTTTTCCAGGCCTAATGGGACTTAAATCAAAAAGAATAAAAAATAAATCAAAACGAATAAAAAATAAATCAAAAAGAATAAAAAATAAATAAATATAATATTATCTTTCAAATAAATAAAAGGTAAATTAAAGAATATTGAATTGATAAAAAAGGAAATAATTAAAAAAAAATAACACTTGACGTAATTAAAAATATAAAATTAAAAAACTTTTTTCTTACTATTGCACTGATATCCCTGAGGTCCAATTCCACAGATAATATTCTGGCAGTGATTACAATAATCTACAGTAAAATATTGATGAGCTATAAAATGATGACCTCTGATGGTCATTTTTCGCGATTTTCCCGTGAGCAGTCGCGCTTTTATATTTGTTTTATCTTTAGCGACAAATATTGGAACTCGTTCAATGGACACTGGCCGAATTTGAAATATTTTAGTCAATACTGTTGCTAAACCTGCAGCTGTTAAAAATTTACGTAAATCCACATTCTCTTTCTCTATGTCCTCTCTGAAATGAAAAAAATACATATTGTTATAGATAAATTTATATAAAAATTTGGGGAAAAAAATCAAAGGAAACGATAAATAAAGTAATTAATTATTTTTTCTCAATTACTTACAAATACGCTTCGACTTTTGGTAAAAGATATTTCTCGATAATTTTAACTTCTCGACTTTTGTCGGATTTACTTTCGTCAAGTTCAGGATCACAGGGTCCAAATAATGTTCCTAAACCTGCAATTCTCTTAACTTGAAAATCGGCGAGTTGCTCATTTAATTCTTCCTTGGCTCTGGCTCTTGCTTTCCAAAAGATCTGCAACGATTTTTAATTATTGTAATTTATTTAAAAAAAATTATTTTTGCATTTTTTTTATATTAAAGTGTTCTTTAATATTAAAGTGAAAAAAATTGAAAATGTAGAAAAAATGGAAAAAAATATTTCTAGAGAAAACTAATAAAGTTTTGTTAAAAGTTTATGTGAGAAATTCTGTATCTTAATAAATTTATTTACAAGAAAAATAGAAAATATTATTATTAATAAAATAAGTACTCAATGATATTGATACATACCTTCCTTAGAATCTCTTCTTTATCGGACTCCTTTAAAAGAACGTCATCAATTTCGCGCGCAACATTTTCGTCCACATTGTTTAGACGAAGAGGCTGAGAATAGAAAAAAATATTTTAATAGTCTGAATTATAAATTATAAATTATTATTAAAATATTTTAACAAATAATTTTTGCTAATACGTTAATCGAAAGCTTGGACTTTCAATTTGAAATAAAACTTAAAATATTTTTATTTTTCTACAATATAATAAGAAATTAATTAATAATGAATAAACAATAATGAATAATAATTTACATAATTTCATTCTATTAAACTTCTGTTAAATAAATTAATTAAATTTTAAAATACTTACAGCGCCAGGAACAAGAAAACTAGAATGTATCT
>JUFY01034295.1:13917-37271 GCA_001855655.1 Leptopilina clavipes
ATATGCCCATTTTCGCATTTCCTTTGCATTCCCTTCTTTGTACAGTTCCGTTATTAAATAAAATAACTGCAAAAAAATATTTAAAAAAATTTAACAATAAATCGAAAAAGAGAAATGAATAATTAGTTATTAAACAAAATAACTACCAAAAAGAAATTATATTTAAAAAATCTCAGAATAAATTAAAAACAAGTAAAATTAATCATTAAAAAAACTCAATTATTAAATAAAATAATTGTAACAAAAAAAATATTTTCAGAAAATTTCAAAATAAATTAAAAATATAAAAAATTAATTAGCTAAAAAAATTATTTTTTAAAATAAAATAACTAATAATAAATATGTTTACAAAAATTCAGAATAAATTAAAAATATGAAAATTTTATGAAAATTGAAAAAATCAGTTTTTTAATAAAATAACTGTAAAAAAAATTATTTTTATAAAACTTGACAATAAATTTAAAAAAAAGGAAACAATTGTAGTTAATAGAAGAAATAATTGTAACAAAAAAAAAACATATTTTTGAAAAATAAAGAAAGAAGTAGTATCAACTTACCAGACTGGAGAGATCGTTAGTGGACAAAACATAATTTATAAAAACTGCAAGATGTGCATGGTGCCCCCATAATTTGGAAAGGTATTTGAACGGACCATGATCTTCCAATTGACCCTGAAAATAAAAATTGAAACCATATATTTTTATTTATATCCTGAATATTTCACTACATTTATAATTGAATTATTTATTTATTTTTCGAAAAATTGAAACCTTAGAGAAGTAGGTAATCCATTTTCAAATTTATCAAATCTATTATTAATTATCATAATGATAATAATAATAATTAATAATAATAATAATTATTATTATTATGATTATAATAATAATCTGTTAAAAATAAAAAATTTCACAAATTAATTATCATCTGTTGAAAATGAAAAATTTTACAAATTATTTTCACAAAATTAATTATTCAATCAAAATTATTTAGAATTTTAAAGTTGTAATATTTTTTTTTCTAAAGTCAGATTTGCCACTGATGCAAAATGCCATAAAGGCTTTGAAGAAAAATGAGAAGAAGAAAGAAAGAAAGAGAGCAATAAATCGAGTGTGCGCAGTGGAAAAAGGAAAAGTGTCATCAGGAAAAGTCAAGTTCAAACCTGCTTGAACTCAAGTGCAAAATTTTCATCTTGAGTCTCATAAACTACGAAGCAAATTTGTTTTCACAAATTTTTATACTCATTTCTGAATTGTATTTTTTTCTATTTTGATTTTTGAGAAACAATGGAAGAATTGCAACCCAAAGAATGGTTACGATGCAACAAGTGTTTTATTATTATGTGCCATTCGCAAGTTCCATTCTATTTTCTCTATTGTGGACACGTTTTTTGCAGTAATTGCGTCCAAAAAAGTAAGTAAAAAAATATTTTTATAATTAAACAATTTCTCAAGATATTTTTCTAAAGACATTTATTTGTCACGCTTTTGCTATCATAAAATTCCCTGAATTTTCCAGATTTTCCATGTAAAAAATCATATTTCCAGGTTTTTTTATGACTAATTAATAAATCGTTTTTCAACATTCCGGATCTTTTTTTAGTGTTTTTTACATTGATTCAATTTTTTACAAGATTCAATTATTTTAAAAATATATTACATCAAAATATTAATCGAATAAATGAAAAAAGGGTGACAAAGAGAACAAATTATCAAAATAAATGAATTAAGTGACAGTCTGTGATGCCTGCAATAATCAATAAATTCAAAATTGGTTGTTTTCCAGGATTCTGAGGGAGAATCCATGACTTTTCCAAACTTATAAAATTCCCTGACTTTGTCAGGTTTTCTGGTAGTGTGGCAACCCTGTCAACGTTGTTGTCCTCTTCAGGTGTTTACATCTACATTTTTCTTGTCAATAGACATGTTTTTGTTTTAAATTTCTTTTCGATTTATATTCTATATCGAATGATAGAAGCAGTATCCATTTAGATGTAAACACCTAAAGAGAACACCAATGTTGATGTTGAGTAGGATGAAAAAAAATAAAAAAATAAATATGTCCGGAAAAATATCCTGATAAATTGATTATTTCAACTATATTACTCTGAGCAATATTATTATTTGATTTTTCTTGCAATTTAGTTGACAAGCAATGTCTACAGTGTGGAGTACAAATAATCGAAATGATGCTTTTGATGGAGCCCCTGAACGAAAAAATAAAACACTGCTTTGAATCGACGGAAAAACTTCTCGAAAAATTACAACAAGCTACTATGTTTCAAAATATGCAATCATCTCTAAACATGAATCGATTTTTTGAAGTTGTAAGTACAATTTTCATTTTTATATTTAGTTCTAATTTCTAAATTAATTATTCATAACTAATACATTAATTATTAATAAAGTTATTACTTTATTTCGAATCAATAAATTAAAATAAATAATAAAAATCAAATAATAAATTTAAATTATTAAAAATAATCGAATTATTACTTTATTTCGAATCATAATAAATTTAAATAAATAATAAAAATTAAATGAAAAATTTAAATTATTAAAAATAATCAAATCAATTGTTCTACAATTTTTTTGTAATAAAATGATTTTAAAAAAATGCATTTTCAGGAAAGAAAATACGCTTTTATGAAGGGAGAGTACCAAAGAAAATGTGAAGCTAATAGAGTTTTACAAAAACGAATTCAGGAACTGGAAGCAGTGATGGAATCATCTCAGCGAAAGATTTATGAAATACAAAATTCTAAGGCGATGATGACTCAATGCTTATATGCATCAACGTTGAAAGAAAACGTAAATTGCATTTGGTAATTATAAGTCATTTTGAAAATTTAACGTATTTATTGAAAAATTACTCGTCTGTTCAAATAATTAATTTTAATATTAGATTTTTTTAAATATTCCAAAATAATCAATTAATTAAATACATTGATTGTTGATTCTAAACGATTAGTCTTAAATTTAACAAATCTTAAAAATATTTTAATAATAATGATAATATTAATGATAATGATAAATAAATAAAACTAAATAAGTTAAAAAAATAATTAAAAAAAAATAATAAAAAAATAATATACTACTTACAATTATTATTATTATTATTATTATTATTATTATTATTATTATTATTTAAAAATCACAATATTTAATATTTTAGTTTACTTTATTATTTTTATTAATTATTAGTTTCACTGATTATTATTTTTTATTTCTTATTCATTATTATTAATTGATATTATTCGTTATTACTTGATTATTAATTTAGGAATTATTTTATTATATTTGTTATATTAACTATTCTTTAAATAAATTTTGTTTCAGTTCGTTATGTCAAATAAGAAGTGAGAATCGTTCAACAAATCGTTCTCCGAGTTTGTTTAGTTCGTCTTCTTCGAATTTTTCAGAAAAAACCAGAATTCTCTAATATGATAAAAATGATCATATACTCATGGAAGATAAACTTTGAGAAATTTGAAAAAAAACCGCTTCTGTTCAATTTCTATACATATTATAAGTTTAGTTACACTCGATTATGTTAATTAATTTTTTAGAAATATTACAAAATAATATTGAAATTTTTCTTTAAACCCGCGATTATATAAATATATTTCACTTGAAAATAATTTAAATGTAAAACTTTTTCGTTAAAAAAAATGAAACTTTTTTCCACTGTAAATAACTGTTTAGTTCAAATTCCACTGAATGTGTCAATTAAAATAAGGAAAAAACAAGTAAAAATGTAAAAGAATTTGGCAAAAAGACAGAAAAAAAGAAAAAAAAGGAACAAAAATTCTGTAAATTTATATAATAAATAATGAAATAAATCCTTACCACTTCTTGATCACTCATATCGTCATCTTCCATCGATATAATTGGTTTTTGAACAGTTGGAAGACCAGGACTGCTTTCGCCGTGGCTCGCATTATGTTTCGGTGACGACGTCGTCAAAAAACTGTAGCTCTAAAAATAAGAAACGCAGCATTAGCACATAAGTTAATAAAAAAAAAAATATATTCACAACTGTTATCGTTGACATATTTTAATAATTCATAATACATTTAGTATAAAATTTGTTTCAAAAAAAAATTTTTCCCATTTCGATCAACAATGAAAAAAAAATTTATTTTCCAATTGCAAAAAGATTTCGAAAACAAAAAAAAAAACTGTTGAATTAAAAATTAACTTTTTAAAAAGTAAAAAATTTTCTCTTTTATTTAATGCCATCTTAACCATAATATAGTAAATTAAATATAATTTTGTAATTTATAACAGAAAAAAAATATTTTTAAAATTTCACTACTTCAAAAAAATATGTATTAAATTTTTCACTATTTCCAGACTTGGTCTTCCTCATATAAAAGTATTTAATGACAATAATATATTTATTTATTTACTTATTTAAAAATGAAACAGACTTACAAAATTAAATGTAGTATTAAAATTTCGAAATGAAAAGATTTTTCAAAAAGTAAAAATACTGAAAATTCGGAAATAGAATAATTTTTTCCAAAGTAGTAAAATTCAAGAAGTAAATAAATTTTTTCCAAATTTTTTCTATTATCAATTTGATGATAGTTAAATTTAGTTCATTCTATACTTTCCGAAAATTTTACAATTGTTCTATTTTTTATTTTAAATAAATAAATAAATAAATAAATATTTCAATATTTAAAAAATTTACCTAATTGAAAAAATTTATCAATTGAATTTAAAATTCAATATTTTTATTTTTTCTTATTAAAAAAGTATTTTTTTTCAAAACTTACATCATTTAGTCCGGAAGATATCGAATTATTAGAACTAGGAGGATAAGGTGGCGGTGGAGTTCCCGGCGGTGTAATATGTGGAGGATCATCCAGGTCGATTCCACTGTGACGTCCATGTCTCGGAGGTGACAAATCCTTCATCGATTCAGAAGCAATCAATAATCTACTGGCTTCAGCTGGCGATATCATCGCCGTCGTACTTAATTGTTCAGGACTTGACTTCGTTCGATGATGCTTATTGAGTGAACTCGGTGATCCTAAATGTGCTCCCTGCGACAACTATACAATTTTTTTTTCATCATTTACTTTTTTCTTCGATTTCTAATTTTTAATAATCATTTTTTTCAATTTCTTTATATTTCATTACATTAAAATTAAAAAAAAGTTTTTTTATCATTCAATTTTTTCTTCGATTTCTAATTTTTAATAATAATTTTTTTCAATTTCTTTATATTTCATTACATTAAAATTCACAAAAAATTTTATTACCATTCAATTTTTTCTTCGATTTCTAATTTTTTTATGATCATTTTTTTTCAATTTCTTTATATTTCATTACATTAAAAATTTAAAATTCCCAAAAAATTTGAAATTGAAAACTTGTTTCATATATCGAAAAAATAAATTTTTTTTCAAAACAAAAAAAAAGTAGAAATACAAGGGAATAGACCAAAAAAGGGTAAATGAGATAAAAAAATACGAAAAAATTGAAAATTAAATATTGTAGAATGAATTAAAAAAGAATCTCTATTCTAATTAAAACAATTGCAGTCGATAATTGCAAAAAAGACCCAAATGTTATTGGATGACAGTTATTACGGACTGTAGTGTACAGGGAATGATTTTGAGTTAATTGTTACAGTTTTTTTTACAAAATGTGTTTACACCTTCTACCAACGGATTTAATATTTACAAAATATTTACCCACGGACGCAAAATTCATTCAAAAACCTTAGAAAATAGAATAAACTTACACTTGGAAAAAAATAATTAATAAAAATTGTGACGCGCAAGCTTCTAGGTTCCTTTCATCAAAGCGCGTCACAAATAATTAAAAGTATAGAGAAATAAATCCAATTTTACTAAATGATAAAAGATAAAATCCGATGCTATCAAGCACACCATTTTTATATATTAATTATTAAAAAAAGAATAACGTTTTAACCGTTCAAGCACCCTGAGCATTTTTTTTTTTTGCTGATAAAATCGTGGAAAATGGAAATTTCTTCTTCTTTTTTTTTTCTTGACAAGAGTTACTGTCACGAGAGCGATTAAACTACTTACAGAGTAAGGTATGCCATGACCGGTGGTGGGAGGCATTATATGTGACAGCAGTTGTCGCTCCAGCTGGACTGTGTTGTGCGTGTTTGAAGTGGGTGGTAGTGGACGAGGTGGCAATGGGGGTGGGGAAAGACTTTGCATGGAGAGAGATTTTCGGGAAGGTAAGGGTGGCGGTATATCACAGCAACGGCTGCTCGAGGGTAAGTCAAGAACCGCCAAATGACTTGGGGAAGATGAAGTGTTTGTTACCGAGCAAAGCTGTAAGACACAACACAAAAGCTTTGTTAAACAATGTTAGCAAAAAAAAAAGAAAAAAAGCCTACACGAACAAACAAACATACACAAACACAGACACCTTTTTTTTGTTTCCTCTTCAATATTACGAATACTACAAAACTTAATTTCTCCCATTGTGTGCCATTTTTTCTAGCATTTCTTTTTTTACTTATAAAACTAAACCATGTCATCATTAAACATGAATTTTCCCTAAAAAAAAATCATTTGATGCGAATTTCTAGTTCATGAGATCGAATTTTAAATTATTTTTTTAATTCCTTTTTTAATACCTTTTTTGATTATTTTTTAACTAAATTCCTTTTTTATTACTTTTTGGTCATTTTTTAGCGAAATTTTATAAAGAAACTTTGACAAGGACAAATTTTTGTCAGAATTTCATATTATAATGAAATTTCTACGTGTAACTAAATTTTAATTTAACCAAACCATTTACCATTTACAAGGGGTAAATGAACATTTTATTCAATAAAAAATTTAACGAAAATTCAATTTAATGAAAAATTCGCTGAATAAATATTCTGTTAAATAAAAATTCCATTTCAGATAGAAATTTGTTTATAAAACGAAATTCCGCTAAATAAAAATTTCGTTTCAGATAGAAATTCGTTTATAAAACGAAATTATGCTAAATAAAAATTTATATAAATATAGAAAATTTACTAAATAAAAATTTCGTTTCAGATAGAAATTAGTTTATAAAACGAAATTCTGCTAAATAAAATTTTCGTTATAGATAGAAATTCGTTTATAAAATGAAATTCTGTTAAATAAAAATTCATATAAATATAGAAATTCGTTAATAAAACGAAATTTTGCTAAATAAAATTTTCATTTCAGATAGAAAAACGTTTATAAAACGAAATTCTGATAAATAAAAATTCTCATAAATAGAAAGTCTGTTAATTGAAAAATTCGGCTCAATAAAAATTAAAAAACGAAACAAAAATTTTAAATTCGTCTCAATGCAAATTCGATTGGACGAAAATTATGGTAAACATTTACAGTTTCTTGAAAATTCTCTTAAACTCTATTAAATGAAAATTCTGTTAAATTTAATGAAATTAAAAGGTAAATAAAAATTCAATAAATTAGAGAATCTGACAAAAAATATAATTGGGAAATTTTTTAAATAAAATTTCGCTAAAATAAAAATTCTACAGCGTAAAATTTTCGCCCTAAATATTAATTCTTTTTTTTAATTCATCGAAATAGAAATTCGTTCTCATAAAGTTCAAACTAATGAGTTTTATTTACAGGGAATATTCATGCGCTCGGTTAAATCCCTAGCTCCCTTTGACAATCTCCAATAAATCTATTTCTAGTCTATAATGTTAGATGAGTCAGTCTTTAAATTTAAGATGTAGCTCAAGTTTGGCAATGTTAATCCTTTCCAAACAGAAAAGTTGTCTCATTTTTTCCCCTCCATTTTTGTACATACCTATAGCGTATAGGAAGCAAATATATTTTACAATATTTTCCAATTCAAAAGATAAAAATTTCGAAACTTAAATTTTCCATCGAAAATTAAATCATTGAAATTTGTCAAGAATAAAATTAATTTATCATTTGAAAAAATTATAAAATATTGCGAAAAAAAAAGTAAATTACAAAAAAATCAGTTTTAGTTGGATTATTGTAAATTAATGTCAAATATAAATTAATATTCAATATAAATTAATATTCAATGTAAATTAACAGTTAATATAAATTAATACTTTAATACTTAAATATAAATAAATATTTAATATAAACCAATATTTAGTGTCAGTTAGTGTAAATAAATACTTGAATATAAATAAATATTGAATAAGAAACATTATTTAATATAAATTAATACTTAAAAATAAATCAATAATTAACTAATAAAAATTTAACATAAACATAAAAAATACAATATTTAATTAATTTGCGACTATTCAAATTTGACCTTCAAATATTATCCATCAGCAAAGATTTAAAGAACGATTTCTCATTTAAAAATCCGCTTTTTTAAATACGATTAAACATTTTCTCCGCTTTTAAAACATCGCAAACTTGAACTACATCAATCTTAAGCCAAGTGATGTGTTTAAAATAAAAGTTTATTGTTTAAAAATTGTTTCAAAGCTTATTTACAACTGCCAATCTCCCTTCGAATTACGTGTAATAATTAGCCGCACCAATATTAATAACTCTACAACTGTGGTTCTTTTGTACTTTCGCCGAAATTTTTTCCTACTTTCCTCAAATAATTAAAATCAATAAAAAAAATTTAATTTCAAAGAAAAAAAAATTTTCTTTCCAAACAAACATCTAGCGCGGGAATAATTTAATTTCACAATAAAAGACAAATTTTTCAGAGAGATAATTAAAAAAAAGGAAATATAAATAATTTGAAAACAATACAAAAAAATTTTCTTTCCAAACAAACATCTAGCGCGGGAATAATTTAATTTCACACTAAAAAACAAATTTTTCAGAGAGAGAATTAAAAAATAAAATTTATTTAAATAAATTTGAAAACAATAAAAAAAAAAGAAATCAGTGATGTTAATTGAAACGGTTTCATTTCGGTTCCAAAACCCGGAACGGAATTAAAAATGTCATTTGATTCCGTTTCAAAACCAGAACGGTAGTAAAAAATGTCATTTGATTCCGTTTCAAATTATCCTTTGTTTTCTTTCATGAAAAAAATATATATCTTGAAAGAAAAAAGTTTATGTTATGTAATAATATTTAAATTTACCTTATAAGGAAAAAGATATGTAAAAATTTTATTAGCTAGGAAATTAGTCTTTTAATCCAGCTCTAGATTTTGGAATGGAATCAAATTTTTGTTTTCGGTTCCGTATTTTTTGTTTGTTTTGTTAAATGGTAAAAATAAATAAAGTACGTACATGATCATTGTTCGATACGGCTTTGAGTCTTTCTTGTAAAACCCGAACTCTTCGTTCAGCTCCATTTAATTCAGTTTGTAATGACGCGATACTGTTGGAGTTTCCAGCTCCGACTTTGGCTAATTCACTGCGAAGCTTGTCTACATAGCTTTGCTCTTTTTCCAACATTAATTGAATTGTATGCACTTTTGCAGTCTCCAGTTCACGCTTCTTTTCGTGCTGTAAAATAGAAATTAAAAATGATTATTTTTATTAAATTTTATTTTATTTTATTACATTTTTTTTAAATATTTCATTTTAAAATCAGTAAAAAAAAATCTCATGTTAGTGAAATAAGAGCGAAATTATCGAATAACAAAATATAAGAAACTTTATTAATTCAAATTGATCGACGATAAATTTATTATTAGTTAATAGAGTTCGCAAATGGGACTTGATTAAGAGAATTAAGCACTTTAAAAGAATCAAGTAATTAAGATAAAGATCATTCATTATCAATTTGAAAAGAATTACAAGAGATATTTTTAGGAAATTATTATATTTTCAATTAAATAAAGATCATTTTTAAACGTTTAATTGATAATTCAGTGTCTAATTAAGATTATCAACTTTCTACTTTACTGATTTATAGGATTGTGTTTGTTTACATTACCTTTTGCAAAGAAATACACTCGATATTTTACTGTCAGTAAATGCATTTTTTCATGAATAAGGAAAGCATAAAAAATTAAAGAAAACAGCAAATAAAAATTATTGTTTTATGTACTAGCACATGCATAAAATATAAATTTCTTCTCAAAAAAAATTATTCTTTCTTATCATTTTATTTTAGAAAAGAGACGATTCAGAAAAATGCTCATTAAATTAAATTTCATCAAAAAAGGTCAATAAGGACTAGTGATAAAATTAATAAAAGATATTCCAATGAAAATAAATACCGTTTTTTGAAAAAAAAATAAAAAAAGTAATTTTCAAGAAAAGAAAAAAGTGTAGGAAGCGAAAGAATAACTTCCAGAAGTAAATATCCTTAGAGATGATTCTAAAAAGTCGAGTGTATCTATTTAAAAAAAAATTTAGAAGATCGTCATTTCTACATTTCATCAGTTGTACCGGAAACGGTATCTACGTCATTTCTTGTTAACATCGCATCTATCGAAAATCTACTTACGACAAGAAATATTATTCCATTTTAGAAATTGATTTTACAATATTGATTTTCTAAAATCTATGTATAAATGCTCGAAAAAATTACTATTTTTGTTTGACTTTTAAGATTCCCAAAAGTGCAAAATAGAAATAGAATTCAATTTTCAAGAAACATAAAGTTACATTTGAAAAAAATGAAAAGATTTTCAATATTTTATCGTTTTATTTCATGTTTACTAATGCATCTGACTGACAGTGAAAAGTTTACTTTCATCACGAAAAAGATTTTAAGCAAACGAAAATAAATTTTTACGAAATTAAATGAAAAATATTGCATTTATTTTTGTAAATTAGTAAATAAATTTTGTAAATCAAAGAAAAAAATTGGTTTGATAAAATTTTATGTACTGGAAATTTTATGTGGCTGATTTTTAATTCACTGAATTTCTACGTTAAGGAAATTTCCACTCAGTAAAAAAATTCCATTCAGCAGAATTTCTATTTAAAATTTCCATTCAGTAGAGTTTCCATTAGAACAAATTTCTATTCAGCTGAATTTCTATTTATGCAAATTTCCATTCAGTAGAGTTTCTATTAAACCAAACTTCCATTCAGCTGAATTTCTACTGAATTAAATTTCCATTCAGCAGAATTTCTATTGAAAAAAATTTCCATTTCACAAAATATTTTATACTAACAATGTTTTTCACATTTTTTTCTATTCATCTAAATTTTTATTTGGCAGAATTTTCATTAATTTAATAAAATTAAGAATTAGAAAAATTCACAAATTTTGATGAAATAAATTTAATTTATCATTCAATATAATTTCTACTGTATTGAATTTCCACTTAACGAACATTTAAATAATTTATTTATTGTAATTTTCACTTAGACAAATTCATAACCAACTGAATTTTTATTTATTAAAATTTCTATTCAAATTAATTTTTATTCACCAGAATTCGCATTCAACAGAATTTACATTCAGCTTAATTTTAATTTTTAATTTTTAAGTCAACAGAATTTCTCCAGCAATCGAAATTATAAAAGAAAACATTTTTAATTTTATCAAATTTCATTTTCTCCAAATTTCCATTTAGCAAAATTTTATGGGCATTTTTATATAAAAATTCTGTCAAGGTAGAAATTATTTAATTAAAAAATGGTGCCAAATAATTTCATTCCATAAAAATTTGGACAAATTAAAACTGTTGAGTAAAAATTATAAATTAATTAATTTTTGAATTAAAATTTGGTTAAGTAAAAATTTGTTTAAACATTCAATTACATTCAGTTACATTCAGTTAAATGGAATTTCTAATATAAAAATTAGACCAAGACAAAGTTTTCTTAAACGAAAATTCTGTTACATGAAAATTTTCTTTAAGAATGTTAAACGAAAATTCCATTAATCGAAAGTTTCGCTGAATAAAAATCCACTTGGATAGATATTATCCTAAATTGAAATTCGATTATAATGTAGAAACTCTGTTCAATGGAAATTTGTTCAAATGTAAATTCAGTTAAATGGAATTTAGTACCAATGAAAATTTAATTTAATTAGAAATCTTATTGAATGGAAATTGATTTAATAATATTTCTCCGCTAAATAAAAAATTATTTCAAAGTACATTTGGTCTTACAAAACCATTTTTGAAAAGGAAATTCAAATAGTAAGTTTCCTAATTGAAAATTCGTCTCCCAAGGAAACAAATGGAAATTCCATAAAATAGTGAATTTTCAATTTGAAAATTATTGCTAAGCGGCAAATTTTTAAATTTTTAAATGATTTTAAATTACCACTGAATAAAAATTCTGTTAAATAGAAAGGTTCGATTTTTTCCAGAATATTTGACCAATTAAAAAAAAACTTACGTTCCGTAAGAATGAAAATAATAAAAAATAAATTTCCCTTTCCTTACAAAGAGGAATTAAAAAAAATCTCTCACTATGCACCTGGAATAAAAATAATATAGCGGAAAAAAATTAAAAAAAAAAAAAAAAAACCAGCTTACATTAACAACTGGCGTACTAGCAAAAAGCCTCCAAGTTCTCGGACTTCGAAAGAAACGTGAAGGTGAAGAATCAGGCGAGAATGAAGAAGCAGAAAAAAAATAATAATCTAAGCGTGAAGATTTAGAAGCGTGTGTGCTGTTGATAGAGTGTCGGTGATGATGATGATGATGATGACTATTATTGTCGTTGCTGTAGATATGAAAAGCAATGCCAGTATTCGTGCGATGACGAGGAGGATTGGGACTTACGTCGGCGGGTTGTGGCCCAGTAATGCGATCAGTACACGATACACCTCCAGCTGGTGCTGTAAATGCTCTGTGAAGGGATGTGGCAGGTTGCGAAGGTGATACCATAGTTGTACAGCCGGCAATCACACCAGCTGGATGATGATAATGATGTTGCTGCTGCTGTTGTCCGGAATGATCGCCAGGTAAACCTGATGCTCCAGTACTCACTGGCTTTTGTTGCACTGTCAAAACCACTTCTGTCGAGGCTGCAATAATTTAAAAAAAAATTATTTATTGTAAATATGAAAATCAATATGAAAAGTATAAAAATCAGTTTAAAACTAAAGCATTCTATATTATTTACTAAAAAAAAAATAAACAATACAAATTTTCAAAATTTATTAAATCTCTGAAGTTGACGTCGACGAAAGGTCAGAAAAAGTGAAAAAAAATTCTATTTTAACAAAATAAGTAGTAAAAAGTTGAAAAAATAGAAAAAGTCGTAATTTATCAAAATAAGTGGCAAAAAGTTGAATTTCTTTTAGAGAAAAGGTCAGAAAAAGTAGAAAAAATTTAATTCATCAAAATAAGTAGCAAAAAGTTTCTTTTTTTAGAAAAAATTCAGAAAAAGTCGTATTTCATCAAAATAATTCGATAAAAGTTGCATTTTTTTAAAAAAGTCGGAAAAGGTCGAAAAAATTGTATTTTATAAAAATAAATGTCAAAAAAATTCAGAAATAGTTGTATTTCATCAAAATTAGTCGAAAAAGTTTTTAAAAAAAGTAGAAAAGGTTGTATTTCATTATAATCAAGTTGCAAAAAGTTGCACTTTTTAAACAGAAAAGTCAGAAAAGGTCGAAAAAAATTGCATTTTATCAAAATAAATATCAAAAAGTTGCATTTTTGGGGGGAAAAAGGCCAGAAAAATTAAAAAATCGTATTTTATCAAAATAAGTAGCAAAAAGTTTGAAAAAATAAAAAAATCATATTTTATCAAAGTAAGTGGGCAAAAATTGCATTTTTTTTAAGAAAAAAAGGTATAAAAAGTTGTAATATTCGAGGCCTGAATATTTTAAAAATTAATAATATGTTAAAAAATAATAATAAAACATAAAAAAATATTAAAATATAAAAAACATAAAAATACTCGCATAGAAAATAATTTTCATTTGAATGTAAATACAGGCAAAATAATTCCTTTGGCTCTTAGAAAATAAAATAAGCGAAAGTTTCCATTTTGCGGTTCATTGATTTATATGGTTGTAATTTTTAAATGTTAAATTTGAAATTCATTATTAAATTTAAATATAACGAAAGAGAGAAAATTTTATACATTTAAAATAGTTGAATAATATTGCAATACTTTCCAAAATGAAAAATTATCTGAAATCGAAAATTCCGATTATATATTTATTTAGTTTCTTACATGTAGTTGATTTTAAATAAACGAAACGTAATTTTTCACACTTAATTTCTCTTCTCAAAAATTTTTTTCAGATATTTGCTCAGCTTTTTGAAATATTTTTTGATAAATTTAAATTCCATTAAAATTGTAATAAAGAAAATAAGTTTAATTAAATATGTGATTAACTACCTACAACTAAAAAAAACTAAAAATAAATTTTTCCTTTTAATTTTAATTTTTAAAATAAAAATAAATTAATAAATAAAACTTACATAAAAAAATAGAAAATTTTTAAACAATTTTCTTGACATTATTATTATTATTATAATTTCAACAACATTGATTCTCACAATATCCGTGGGAAACAAAATTAATTACAAGGAAATTGAAAAAATAACCTTAATTAGCTAAATTAATTCATAGAAGTACAAAAAAAATCCCAAGGCCAAAATAATAATTTTTTAATCAACTATCATTGTTTATAAATTTTTATAACTATTAGGCAAATTCATTTTTCATTTCATTCATTTCAATTGTTGTGAAAATTTATTTCTCGTAACGAATAGATTAAAATTGAATAAAAATGAAATTAACAAAATTTAAAAAATTCAAAATTGTCTTTTTTTGATGCAGCAAAGGAATGCACATATTTTTGCTGAAATCATATCAGTATATTTATATATGTATATAAAATTGCATATATAAAGTTTCATGCCCTAAATACCGGGTTGAGTAATTTTCGCGAGATTTCGGCTATACGAACCAATGCTTTTCGCCGCGGGATTTCAACGGGAATGTGTGAATTTACCTCGAGAAACTGAGAAAACCTTTGCACAGTTTGTGCAGATTTAAGTCGGCAGTGACACAGCTGCACACGTTATTATTATATTGTAGGATTATTTCGAGCGAAATATATAACGTGCAATGCAATGATTTTCCTTAAGTCAGCAAAATTTTATTCACTACTTGTATATATATATGTAGTGTAAAATGTCATGCGATTGTATATAAAGAAAGTAAAACAGTGCCGAGGCATTCACTTCAAAAAGAAACTCATCGCTTCCTATTGAAATATATGTATTTATGTATTTCACTTGGACAATTGTCTTTCAAGTTGTTGCCGCGCGCGACAATCTCTCTTTCAAATCTCAACTCTGCGGTAAATTTGATTTATTGTCTATTATTCGGAAATGTTTAGTTTTCTATTTAGTGTTAATTCATTTCCTCGATAAAATGGAGTTATTAATTTCGAAATTTCGTCTTTGTTTACATTAATTTAAAATTATATTCAAAATTAAATTAATTTCGAATTACGCCAAAAATTACATTCAAAATTAAATTAATTCAATATTAGATTCAATATTGAATTCAAAATATGATTGTCAATTAAAATAATACAAAATTACATTCAGAATTGCTCCAAAAATTACACTGAAAATTCAAATTTACGTTCAAAATTATCTTCTGAATTAAATAAATTCAAAATTACACTCAAAATAATTGCGTTCAAAATGAAATTAATTCAGAATCACTTTAAAAACTCGAAGTTACGTTAAATTAAATTAATTCAAAATTACATTTAAAATTACGTTCAAAATTAAATTAATTTCGAATTACATCAAAAATTACATTCAAAATTAAATTAATTCAATATTAGGTTCAATATTGAATTAAAAATATTTAAAATAAGATTGTCAATTAAAATAATACAAAATTACATTCAAAATTGCGTTCAAAATAAAATAAATTCAGAATTGTTCCCAAAATTACACTAAAAGTTCAAATTTACGTTCAAAATTATCTTCTAAATTAAATAAATTCCAAATTACATTCAAAATTAAATTAAGTCAGAATTACGACTAAAATTACATTAAAAAATAAATCAATTCAAAGTTATACTCAAAATTACATTCAAAATTAAATTAATTCAATATTTCTACCAAAATTACATTCAAAACTTTATCCAAAATTCAAATTAACGTCAAAATTAGCTTCTGAATTAAATTAAATCAAAATTACGTTAAGAGTTAAATTACGTTAAAAATTAAATTAATTCAATATTAATTTCAAAATTACGTTCAGAATATTATTTAAAATATTAAAATTCACGTTCAATATTTAATTAATTCATAATTATATTTCAAGTTTGAATTAATTTAAATTAATGATTAAAAATTACCTTTGAGAATTAAATCAATTCAAAATAATTAAATTAATTTTTTAAATTAAGTTTTCAGCCAATGAGCAACTGTATTACACGAAATTTTTTTTTAAAGACAATCTTGACTTTCTGATCGTTTCTAATGATCTTGCAAAATTTTGTAAAATCGTCCAATGTAAGAACTATAAAAAAAACTACTTTCGGTGAATTCATTAACAAACTTTCACATTCAAGTTATTTGCTATTTTCAACGCAACCGTGACCTTGTCAAGTGTAACAAATCCTTTTTTAAAATACACTTTTCCTTATAATATATAAACTTGTCAAAACATTTTAACATAATTATTAATAAAAAATTTTCTATGTAATTATACTTTTTTTAAATTTGTTTAAATTAATTTCATTAATAATTAACTAACTATTTCAATTAATTTTGTGAATAAATAAATTGTTTAAATTAATAATTTATTCAAAATAGTTTCATTATTAATTAATAAACTATTTCAATAATTAATTTTATTAATAAATGAATAAATTGTTTAAATTAATTTCTCCATTAAATTAATTGACTATTAATGATAATAATCTTCGAGTTTTATATAAAAAGTAATTTTAATTTAAATAAATAAATGCAGATTATTGAAAAACCGAATAAAATTAATTTCCGACTGACAGTATTCGGAGCGAAAAAATGGAATTTTTCTCTCGAGAACGTCATTCTTGTTACGGTTGATTGTTTATTTTGCTTTCCCTATTGTCCAAGAATTATTTTGGTATTCCTCATATTTCTTTTTTTCGAGTAGGTATACTTATATGATTCACGGTCGTGGATGAAAAATTTTTGGTAGGTCATTGGCGTTCTGAGGCTTTGGTTTTCTCTCTCTCTCTCTCTCTCTCTCTCCCTCTCTGTGTTAATATTGACAAGAATCGTCCTCTTAAAAATAATTATTTTTCTGTTTTATTGTATCCATCAGGCGCTTTATGTCTCGTTATAATAAATTATTGCAAGTGAACAGGAATCCGGAAATCTCCATTACACTTTGCAACAAACAACTTGAATCCAAGAAAATTAATAATTGAACATTTTTATATATATATTATACATGAAACTTGGAATTTTTTTTTTTTATCCTTTCTAGGAAATATATAATCGAGATTTTTTTTTCCCCCGAGTATTTATAATTACAACAATTTCAAAATCCAACCTTTCAATATTATAAAAAATTGTTTCACTTGAATTCGAGGAGGAAAATTAATCAACAATTTACGATAAATACTAAATCAATAATTCTTGTTGTCAAAAATAAATTAAATAATTACTTTCGAGTTTAAAAGTTTTTTGTTATTCAATTTTTATATATAAATTTGCAGAAAAAAAAATTTTTTTCAACTTAGAATTTGCAGGCTTCGGATCGACATAAAGGCTTAAAAAAAGTCGTTTTAGTGGATTTCAAAAACAAGAAAAGTCGGAAAAAGTCGTAATTTATCAAAATAAGTAGCAAAAAATTGCATTTTTGAAAAAAAACAGTTAGAAAAAAGCAAAAAAATCGTATTTATACAACACGAAGTTGCAAAAATTTGCGCTTTTTGAAAAGAGTCGAAAAAGCAGTATTTTTTCAAAAAAAGTTGACAAAAGTTTCATTATTTTGAATACAAAGTCATAAAAAGTAAAAAAATTCGTATTTTATCAAAATAACTCAAAAAAGTTGAAGAAAGTCGAAAAAGGCGTATTTCTTCAAAATTAAGAGGCAAACAGTTTCATTTTTTGAAAAAAAGTCAGAAATAGTCGAGAAAATCGAATGTTATTAAAATAAGTCGTTAAAAATTGCACATTTTGAAAATAAAGCCAGAAAAGGTCTAAAAAATCGTATCTTATCAAAATAAGTCGGAAAAGTCCAATTTTGGCAAACTAATTCGATAAAATTTGCATATTTTCAGAAAAGGTCCAAAAAATTGTATTTTATCAAAATAAGTCCCAAAAAGTCGAAAAAAGTCGTACAATCCGAGGCTTGAATTTGGAAAAATTGAGAATTTTTTTTGTTCATCAGTTAGCTATAAAATATTAATTGTTTAATAATAGTAATTAAAATTTTATTTGTTTGTTTACGAAAAAGGTGCAACTTTCATAATAAGTGAAAAAACTGGGACAATTTAACTTTTTTTTGCCAGAAAAATGTCAACATAAGTTTTCAGAAATTTTTCTAATTATTATACTTGGAAATGCCGGGTGACAATCAACCTTGCGAATATGTACCAGGCCAATTTCTGAATTCGTGCCAAAAGCCTTTCCTTTAAGATGACTAATGCTCAATTTATTTTCAAGAAACTCAAAGAAATACTTGAGAGGCAGATTTTCTCATCTAAAAATTTAACTTTTCAACAACAAAGAAAACTTAAAAGATCAATATATTTATATATACTATATATATGTATTAAAATTCCAGTCAATTTAATTTATATATAAGATGTTAAAAATACAAGAAACCTAAACAAATAAACTTCACATTATAAATATCCCATTATAATTGAAAAACGATTAAGAATAAATTTTCACTAAAACATAGTTTAAAAAAATATTTTTAATACTCGCTTCAAAGGAAAAATTTTATACAAAATATTTGGAAAATATAAAATTTCTTTGGGAAAAAATTATAGTAAATATTTATTTATCGTAAATTGTAAATTGATAAATAAAATTTTTTTTAAATAAGGTAAAATCGTATCATAAAAACAAGAATTTTCCGTAACTCTAAATTTCATTTGCCTTGACCTTATTTTTATTTTCAGTTATGTTACATGGAACCACATGTTCTCAATAAACTATCAAAAATTTTAAAGCATCCTGACAGAGAGTAAGAGAGAGAGAAATTAAAGACTTTAATCTGATAACTCTTAAACAAACTACGCAACGGCCAAAAAGAATCAAAATCCAAACAATAATTTAGATTATATTCTCTATTTTGCAACAATAATTTTTTTTTAATCAAAATTTCACTAAAAATTAAATTAATTCATTGAATTTATAAAAAATTCAAAAATCGATGATTTCGTTTTAATAATATATTAATTTTTTTTTTATGAACTTTTATTTTTTGACCTTTAAGTTTAAAACAAAACAATAAATTTCGTAATTTTCATCGAATGTAAACAAAATAAAAATATACCATTTTCTTTATTAACAGAAATCGAAAAAATAGATTTATTTATTTTTTTGTTATTCGACAAAAAGTATAAAAGTTTCTATTTTTTGCAACGCAAGGTCTAAAAAATCAAAAGCAAAATTTTACTTGGAATGTCTCTTGTTTTGTAATTTAATTTTATTATTTTTGAATTCAATTATTTTCTGAATTTTCGAATTTAATTTTATTCATAGTTAAAATTTTTTTCTGGTGACAATTATTTTCCGAAATAATTAGAGAGATTCACAATTTTGTCAAACAATTTCTAAACAAACGTTTTTTCTAAAATATTCCAGTGAATAAAAGTTCTTTCAATATTTATTAATAAACTAATTTTTTAAAAAACATTTCTTTCGACGTAAAATTTCACATAACTTTCCGTATCAGAAAAAAATTTTGAATAATTTTTTCCATCGTTGATCAAATGTGATCCTTATCAGCACCAATTTCTAACACCGAATTGTATTTTTCGAATGTTTTATTTACTTTTCTTCGAGTTAAATTCTCCACACTTGTTTGCAATTTTCCTGATGTATAAAACACAATTTTTGCCATCGAAATTGCGATTTTTTTTTGCGAATTTCTTTATTTTTTTCTACAAAATTGAGAAATATTTTAAGATTTCCAAAATTATTTATTTATAAAATTAAATAATTTATTGAACCTGGAGAAAAATAATTCTACGGAATATTTCTGTAAAACAAAATTAGAATGACAAGTGAAATAAAATTCAAAAAGAGGTAAAAAAAGATGAACCTGCAATCTGCTAAATAAAAAGGGAATTATTCTAAATTTTTACTTTTCTTTCGCTAGAAGGAATTATTTTAGTCAATCTTTCAGCAATTTCGAGTTTATTTTTCCCTACTGCCTTTTCGCACCTTTTTTTTAAGTACAAAATTCTCAACCACGTACTTTTCAAACAAAAAGAAAACTTTTTTTTTTGCAAAATTCCAAAGAATCGAGGAGATGAAAACTAGTGTCTACCCAAATAAAGCTCCACGGGAGCTTGATCCCAGGCCCGTTTCAGGTGGTATGTGGTAGGTGTTCTCATGTAGAGGATCGTGTTTCGACGAATCAAGCAATAATAATCGCACATTCAGAAAAACAAGAAACGAAAATTCCCCAAATTTTTGAAAAATTTCCTCCAAATCGACACTTGATTTTTTCCCTTCAATTATTTCTTTTTGGTCACTTATTTTCCAACCCGCCACGCTTTACATGTTTCGGAATCAAAGACTAAACTGCGTAAAAGCGAACCAAAGCAAAAGCGAGAGCAAAAGTATCTAGCGTTTAGTTTAGCGCGGGCGTTGTTTCCGTTGGTAATATTCGTACCAAGAACCTCGGCCCAGGTGTGTATATTAATATGAATGACGAGGTCCAATGTTTACACACTCTCCTATAACACGCGACCAGAGACATCACCACACATCACACTGGACCACGGTAAGAGAATATGAGTTTGGAAGCATATAACTTTGAGGAGAATCAAGTAAGAAGTGTGTACATAGAAATTCTCCTGAGCTTCAAAATCTTTCCGAGAGAGAGATGATTTTCGTTTTCCTAGATAGAAGATGCGAGACCACGTATATAGAGGCCAATGAGAGATAGAGAATGCGTATTTTATTTGGTGCTGAGCGTCTATTCTCGAACCCTGGACTCTAACAAGTTTCATATTATACAGATACTTGAAAATGCTAATTAATATAGCGTCAAACAAGCCAATATAGAAATGAATGAAACAGGATTTCTTATTATGATGCTGATGAAAAGTGAATGGACCTTCTGAAAATGATAATTTTATTTCAATAATTTTCCAACGACTCTTTTCTAAATTTTAATAATAACAATTAATAATAAAAAAAAAAAAAATAATAGTAATAATAATAATAATAATAGTAATAATAACAATAATAATAAAAATAATAATAATTTAAAAAACAATAATAATAAAATAATAATAATAATAATAATAATAATAGTAATAATAACAATAATAATAAAAATAATAATAATTTAAAAAACAATAATAATAAAATAATAATAATAAAATAATAATAATAATAATAATTTCCCAACTATATATACCAATTTAGAAATAATTGATCAATATCATTTTCATCGATTGTTTCGATTAAATCTTTGTCATTGACTCATTTCCCATTATGCGATTAAATGTCTAATTATCAGCTATTTACTTGCTAATGGCGTTTTATGTTTATCATACAAAAAAAACACATTGTATAAAATTGTAAATTATTACTACATTTCAAAAAGAAGAAAATTTAATTTTTGTTAAAAAATTGTTTCTTTTTTCTAGAAAAAGGTAATTTTTGAGCAAAAATGACAAAATTTGCATTTTAGGCTTCCTTCTGACTTTAAATAATTTTATATTTTTTAATTTATTCATTTAATATTTAAAAATCAAACAAAACACATAAAATAAGTAGAAAAAAAGTGTTTTATCAATAAGAGTAAAAAAAATATTTTATCAAAAAATAATAGAAATATAGTGGAAAAATAGTAGAAAAATATTTTATAAAAAAAATTAGCAAAAAACAATATTTTACAGTAAAAAAAATATTTTATCGAAAAATAATAGAAATATAGTGAAAAAAAGAAGGTAGAAAAATATTTTATAAAAAAAAATTGCGAAAAACAATATTTTATCGAAAAATATAGTTAACATTTTATTTAAAAAAACGCAAAAAAGAAAACCTGAATAAAAAAACTACAAAATAAGGTAAAAAATTTCAAAATTGTAAAAATAGTAAAAATAAGATTTGAATAAAGATAATATAAAAATTTTTAGCAAAAAAATACAATTTTATTTCAAAATAGTAAAATTAATTAAAAAGGAAAATTGCAAAAAAAATATTTAAAACTTATTAATAAGGAAAAATATTTGCAAAAAAAATTGTTAATTATTTAAAATAAGAAGAAAAAATTGTTTCAAAAAAATATTTAAAATTTATTAAGAGAAAAAATATTGCAAAAAAATATTTCAAAATTACCAATAAGAAGTAATTGCAAAAAAATGTCTTTAAAACTTTTCAATAAATAAAAAAACATAAAATAATAAAAATACCAACGTCATTAACAAATTGGAAATAAATAAAAAAAAAAATGAAGAAGATTCTAAAATACCAGGAGAGAGACAAAATCAATAATAAAATCAAGAGGAATAAAGTGAAGAGTATTTAAATAAATTAACTGTAAACAACAAGCTCTTATTAATCAGCGAACGGTAGTTTTGTTAAAAAAAAGTAAATTCTATAAATGGAACTAGTACGTCATCTGCGGCAACATTCAACAACATATATTTTTTTCTACTATAATTTCTAGAAAATTCTATACGTGACGTCAAAAGAAAAAAACTATAAGAATAAATAAAAAAAATACATGTATGTATTATATATTTGTTAGAAATAAAAACTAAAAGTTGAGAACCTCGGCAATAAGGAAAGACTAGAAAAAAACTTATTGAGTCAGCACGACGATTACTTCAATCCTGCGTGACTTCAACCATAACTTCCACGGGCTTTCTTTACCAATAGAGAGAATCTTCCTTGTTTTATATATGGAAAAATGTACATTACCAACTATTAACTATATTTATAGGTGACTTTCATTACATCCCAATTGGAAATTTCCCAATAATCATATATTCATTTCGTATACTCCCTCGATGAACACAATCAAAACATTTTCTTTAGAAATCACACGATTGAAGAAGTTGCCTTCAGTTTTACTCGTTTTTTTCATTTTAAAAGATAAAAAATTTTTTCTTTTAATTCTTCACTTAATTCACGCAAAATAAACAATAATTTATTATTGTTAATAAATAAATTACTATTAATAATTATAATAAATAACTAATTATTATTATTTACAAAAGAATAAAAAACGCCCTTTCTTATTATTATTATTATTATTATTATTATTATTATTATTATTATTATTATTATTATTATTATTATTATTAT
>JUFY01034298.1:0-15291 GCA_001855655.1 Leptopilina clavipes
TTTGCCAAATTTTAATACCACTATAGTAAATTTTCATATAAGTTTTTCTGAAGTTTAGAATTTCCTATATGAAAATTTTGCTCTTGAGCATATTTTCCATGACATGAAAATACTTTTACAGAAATTGAAAGTGTTTTATAAAATTTGATATTTATCTTCTTTCTGTGTAGAACGTAAAATAATATTGAAAATATTCGTGCGAAAAATAAAAATAAAATACTATTACAAAATTATTTTTCATTTATTTGTTTACTTTAATTCTTCTTTATTGCTAGTTGCGAAACAGTTATTATTTAAATAAATTAATATTTTGAATTTATAGTAATCGTATTGTCATTTCTTTTTGACTAAAAGTGTAAAATTTCACAAAATAGGGTAATTTGTAAGAAAACTGACATTTATATTTAAAACAAATTTTACTACTTAATTTGAATATTCTTTTGTTATTTCAATCTTTTTTTTGTATACGAGTAAGGGAAAAATAATTATCAAATAATTATCAAATTATCAAATAAATTATCAACATACATAAAATTGAGTTCGATATAATCGTAATTCTTTCAATTTAGTCATAACTCTCTTCTGTTGTTCGAATAATGACAAATTATCATCATTGTGGATCAATTTGATTGTTAAATGTTTTTTTGTCTCTCTCTGACTAGTCCATATTGTTTCATTAATGGAGAACTTCATTCCCGGAAGTAGAACGGCCTCAAAATCTTCATTCCAAGAATCGTAGTCTCTGAGATTCACACTTAAATATGGATTTGGAAAGAATATTTCATAAACACCTTCCGTCATTTCATTAAACATGTCCTTAACTTTACCATCTTTTGCCACAAGTTTTGCCTCTTTTAAAGTTGTCACAGTTTTGATGAAATCATCCCATTGTGTTTCGTTTTTCTTTTGGTTATTAAACTGTTCCGTGTACCATGTTGTTAGTTGTGTGTCACCTTTAAATAAATTTGATCTGAATTTTTTATTCGGATCACTGGATTGCGTAATTGAATACTGTAGAGAGCATTTTTTATTCTTATTGATAAATCATTGCTATATTTCATCACTTCAGATCCATATAAAGTGTAATATTTAATTGCAAAATAATCTTCAAATCTGACGGTGGTAGAAAGATTATTTCTTTTGTAAAAATCTTTTGTCATTTTAAATACAATACTAAACGATCTTCTGTTCGTGGGTGTGCTAAGAGTTGAATGGTAAAGTTGTCTCATTTTTCTCTTTAATTGCGGACAATGCCTGGGATAAATATTTGGATGCGTTAAATTGTAAAATAATTCCGGTTCATCAACTCCAGAATCTCTGAGACGTGTGATTTCTTTTGTTTTCGCTAATTGTTCATCGGCTGATGTAGTGTAATAAAAAGATTCATTGGGCTGTAATTGTTTATCTTCTTCTTCTTCAGTTAATATTATATTATAAAAAGATTCATTGGGCTGTAATTGTTTATCTTCTTTTTCTTCAGTTATTGAAATGGGACTATCGGCATTTATGCAGGTGTAAAATGTAATAGTATGAATAATTTGCAGGGAGATAAGAAAATTTGATAATTCCATTGTTGTAGAGATCTGCAAATTTTTTTAAAAGATATTTTCACTTTTTTTCCAAAAAATATATTTTTATTTTCCTGTATAGGAATTAACCTACAGTAAAATAAAAAATTCTAATTATCATATTTTTTCTTCTTTTTGTCAAAGAATTTGATTTTTTGCTATTACGTTATTTAAAAAAATTAATAAACATTGTTAAATATACCTGTAATTTCTACGAATCCTCTCGAGTTAAAACAAAATTATCTTGCAATCAATTTAAAGGAAACTTTTTTGGTTCTACTTTTGTCTGTACTTTTTAAATCTTGAACAAAATTAATTTCTTTTATTATTGTGATCCGAATGGAGAAATAGTTAAGTAAGATTGGAGATTTTTAATCAAGATCTTCTTATTTATACAGCAAAAATTGAAGTAAAGATAAATAATATTATCTCTATTTTTCATATATTTACCTAAACGTTGAGAAACCATATGTAAAAAATTATTTAAAAGTTAAATAAACCTTCAAAATATAAATGATGAATGTAAATAAAACCATCTGTCAAAATGGCACCATGTTTGTTTTTTAACAGAATATAGATGATATTTGTCAAATTGAGAAAAATTAATTTTTAATCATTTTCGAATACCTCGTATATAAAAGAAATCACTCCACACGTGGAGATATTCCTGGGAAAATATAATTGAAAATTCCAATTTGAATTCGATAGAATTTCGAAAAAAAATTCAATAATTTTTATTTGTTTTGGTAATTAATATAACGTTAGAACATAATTAACAGCATGTAACTGTTAGGTCACGTGATCGCCGAAATATTAATTTGTCGGTCACTTTTCTCTTAAAATAATGAATTAATTGAGCTCTGATTTTCTGGAAAAGTCTTAAATATGATAAGGAAGGTCAGTGATATGCAACAGTTTTAATACTTTAAAATTATTTGTTAAAAAACACTTAGAAATTGTTATAAAAAGTGAACAGCAACGTCATACATAACCTTACTTTTTCGAACAATTTTTAAGTGTTTTTTTAACAAATAATTTATGAAATATCAAAACTTTTGCACATCACTGCCCTTCCTTATCATATTTTAGACTTTTTCACAAAATCCCAGCTCAATCCGTTCAATATTTTAAGAGAAAAGTGATCGACAAATTAACATTGCTGCGATTACGTGACCTAACAGTCACATGCTGTAAATAAAATAAATAAAATAAATAAATAATAAAAAGAAATAAAATTAATTAATTTAATAAATAACTAAAAGTACACAATTATGACAAATTTAAGCCATCTAGATCAAAGTGACCGATTTATAAGTTGGGAGAAGGTGAAGCATAGAATGAAGAAACCCATTTCAATATTTTAAACGCCACTGAATTCTCATATGAAAATTAAAGTCACTGGTTATAAGTACCTTGAGGTCAGGTTCAAGAACAGAACAACTCACGCAGTCTAAGTTCATGATGAAAGGTGTAAGCGAATGCCGCATGATAAAATTAGCTCTGCCATTTTCGTTTAATCTCGCGAAACGACACTAAATGTACTAAAGAGAATCGTTTCCTTCGACAGTAGCCTCGAAGAATTTAATTCATGAATATCGTCACTTCATAAACTTTCTGGATTACCGTAAAATCCGAATTTTGAATTTTAGTACAAAATCTTTCTTCCAAAACAATTAATTGTGAAAAATGAAATTATCAACAATGAAAATAAATTAAAAATGAAAATAAATAATTAAATTGCCAATAAAAAAAACCTCGAAAAAACTAGTTCCCTAGGTTATAAAACTATCAAGTCATTTACTGTAAAGAAATAATAACAATATTAGAGGAAATACTATTAATTAAAATGGAAAAGGCCAAAGTGTATCAAAGACAAGTTTTGAAGCATATATACAGTCCTTTGACTACGCCATACAGAACCACAAAGAGACTGCGAACCAAAGTTACCAGCGAATCTTCCAGGGTTGTCTATTGTAAAGAGAAATGTTTATTCTACCAAAAAACAAAACAAAAAAAAACAGTAGCACTTTTCAAAGTGGATTTAAATCGAATTCAAACTAATAACCATTATGTTCGTACATGTAAAAATTGTCATTATAAGAAATCAAAACAAAAAAATAATAATAATAAAAAATATTTACAATTCAAAATTTTAATAGACGTGTATTGCAATTAAAATTCTCTACCTACGCATTGTTCCCTAGGCAGTAATTAAAAAACAGCTTTACATAAAATAATGCAGTTTACATTCTGCTTTTGTAAAAAAAAAAAAAAATCTCGTCTAAAGAGATGCAAAAACAAAGAAAAAAAAATGTTTTCCTCTTTGCGGTGTTTTATTTTTATAACGGCATATGACCTATTAAAGACGGTTTTAGAGAATTCTAGAATGTGCCATTAAATAAATAATTATTCCACCTAAGACTATAAATGAGAATAACCAAAATAGATGTCTTCCCATTACACATCCCCTGAGTCTACCGTCATTAATTAAGTAATTCTCTAATTATTCACTCTAAACTGATTAACAATTTTTCCCGGAGAAACAATTCTCTCTCTAAATAATTTTCGTGTATAAATCTTGTCTAGTTAAACTCTAAACTATTCGTTGTTAATTAATTCATAAATTAACCTGTTTAAAGTTTAGACCTTTAGACTAAATAAATCATTAATTTTACATCGAATTCAATTCAAATGTATTATTATTATTATATTATTATTATTGTTATTATTATTATTATTAATTAATAATATCATTATTATTTTTTCGTTCTAGTTATTTTTTCTACTATTATTATCATTATTATTAATGTTATTATTATTCAAATGTGATACAAAGTTTGTCTCTATATACTATTAGGTACCTAAAAAATTATAAAGTGACGAACTGAATTTGACATTTCGTGTTACCATGTTGAATCTAACAGTAATAACGTATTTATAATGAAATGCATTTTCAATGCTTTTCACGTCTTCAATCAAGATTCATAAGGGTCCTGTCGTTCTATACATGATGTATACATTCGTACATTAGTATACGTAAAATACCTGTGTATAAATATATATACGTCTATATACAAAAGGTGATAATTGAGTAGCGAAAATACTAAATTTTTTTTTAATTGCATTTTTTCTTATTCCAAACACTCTGTGAAAAAAATGAAAAAGTAAAAAATAATTTTTATATATCAATTTTATAAATAGATCAAAACTTAATCATCACTCTTTATATTATACAATTACATACAGGAATAAAAACTCCATTTCATATTTGAATGCATAAATTTAACACATGTTTGCCATAAGTTAATATTTAAAATAAAGACTGCGTTACATTCTTTATTACGTATTCCATTTATTTTCTATTTGTTCTAAAATGAAATATTCTCTAGCACACAAAAAAATTATTCAATAGGTTTGAAAAAAAATTAGAAAAATATTTTTTATTTACTGTAAACTTAGAAGTATTAAATTGATCCAAAAATTTGGGATCAATTTGATACTTTTAAGTTTACAATGATATTATATAATACAAATTATTATAAGAATAATAACAATTTGTAGTTCTGTAGTTTTCTTCACGAAAAGGCAATGATCGTATATATGTAAATAAATATTAATAATAATAATAAATAATAATAATAATAATGATAATAATAATGATAATAATAATAATAATAATAATAATAATAATAAATAATAATAATAATAATAATGATAATAATAATATTTTTATAAAATAAATAATAAATGTAACGATTTTTTTTATAGTTACACTAAAAAAAAATTTATTTGATTAAAATAATGAATTACTTGACTATTATCAAATATTTATTTGTATCAAATAAATTTTATTTGAGTCAATTAAATGGTATTTGATTCAACTACAGAAATTATTGATTCAATTATAGTTTATTTTTGATTTAAATAAAAATTATTTGGTTCAAGTAAATATTTATTTGATAATAGACAAGTAATTGGTTATTTGAATTAAATTAATGTTGCTGATTTAACAAATAATAATATTCAAAATTATATTCACGAATTGAGAGTGGAAGAAAGGGAATAAAGGAAAATTAGCGACATTCGTAAGCAAAGTTTTTCAAGTGTTTTTTCTAATAATTCTCTCTCTCTCTCTCTCTCTCTCTCTCCTCTCTTTTACTCTTTCCATAAATCGAAAAATAATTTAAAGTTTTGAAAAACTTTTCCCGTTCATGGAATAAACCGCAAACTGTACTATACAAACTCAGTTAACCATAAAGTAATCAATCAAATTACGGCCATTTCACGTTATTTAGTTATTCGATCAACATTGTACGCATTACTCATCTACTATATATAAAATATAGCAATAATGCTTCATTGTTTTAAAATAAATTAATGTTGCCTTACAAATTTTCAATTTAATTGACTTCAAAATTTCCCCAAATCAAATGGAACTGACATTTTAATTTAAACACAAATTATTGAATTTTAAATTTTTATTATTTTCAAAAATATTTGTTTATGGTAAATTAGAAACATATTCAAGAAAAAAAAGTAAAGTATAAAAGAAATTGACGAATTAAAAATGAAACTAATGAATGAATTCATAATTCGTTTATTTATTAAATATAGTTTTATTTTTATTATAACAATGTAGGTTCCTTTTTAGTAATTCTGAACCTTTCAAGTTGCACGTGAGTTTTATGCTAAAGAGCAAAAGGGAAATAAATAAAATGTGACACACGCAAGCGCGTTTCTTAGGAATAAAAAAAAAGACAAAATGTTCCCCTTTAATTATGTGCTATTTTTAAAAAACGTCATACAGTCTACGAACTGACTTTTAAAATAGAATTTCTATTTTAACACTAAAAATTTCCATTCTCTCTATTTTTACAATTGTAAAATTGTTTATTAAATTATATGCAAAATGTATTTTTGTTTAAAGAAATTAAAAAATTTATTTTATCAAGTTATTCTTTTTTTTATACATATAAAATTCAGTGTTAATAATGTTTTCCCGGTTTCTTTTTTTATAAAAACTATATTAACGCACTTTTTACAAAAATAGAAACAAAAAATGTTTATTTTCATGTCATAAAAATCTAATCAGTCAAAATGAGTCATTATTAATGACCAGTGATATTTCGGGAAAATTCGATCCACTAAGTAATGATATATATTTAATAATTCAAAAATTGATACTAGTAATGAATTTTATTAGAGAAATTATTATTTGAAGTAATTAAATTTAAGGACGAAATCTTTTTTTTTTGAAAAAAAACGTATAAAATTTTTAAGAGTTTCATCATCTACAAATTGTTTTTATCTGCAAGTGTCAAAGCATATTTTCCAGGTCAAGCGTGCATAACAGCCTAGGGTTTCAAAAGCTTGATTAAAATCTTGTTGGCTGATATTCTAATATCGATCCATAGTTTTAAAAATATGAAGAATTTCAAAAAATTAAAAAAAAATGAACGTTTCAATCTGCCTGTAATATATTGGAATATTACTTATTTTTTTTATCTAAATTAAAAAAATACCACAATCGCTATAAATAACACTTTGTCACGTGAGAAAAAAAATTAAAGCAATTGACCTATAAATTTTGTTGAAAAATTAATATGACAGAAATTAATAAAACCACTCACTTGTAATTGTAGATTTTTATATACTTGACATCGCATCGGCGCAGATTCAATTATTTATCTGATTTGTATTTTTACAGGTCAAAGTGTAACTTATATTATTTTAATAACAATATTTTTATTTACAGGTATTTTTAAAAATAATTTTAATCCTAGTAGAAAAAAATTCAGTTAAAGCTGACAATAAAATTTTTAAGTAACATGGAAACAAAGGCAGTCAAATTTGACCTAAATTTTGATTATCATAAGTACCATTGTACTGTAGCTCAAAAAGAGATCAAATTTGACCTAAATTTTAACGTATTGTAACGACATTTGATCTGTAGTTCAAAAATAAGACAAATTTGACCTAAATTTTGATTTATCATAACGACGATTGACCGTTAGGTCAAAATAGGTCAAATTTGACCTAAATTTTGATTATCATAACGACGATTGACCGTTAGGTCAAAATAGGTCAAATTTGACCTAAATTTTGACGTATTGCATTGTCCTTTTATTTGCAGGTCAATAAATAGATAAATTTGACCTAAATTTTGACGAATTGTAACGTTCTTTTACCATTAGTTCAAAAATAGGGCAAACTTGACCTAAATTTTGACGTATTGCAACGACACTTGATCTGTAGTTCAAGACATAGGGCAAATTTGACCTAAATTTTGATGTATGATAACGAAGATTGCCCTGTGGGTTAAAATAGGTCAAACATGACCTAAATTTTGACATATTTCATTGTTCTTTTATTTGTAGGTCAATAAATTGATCAAATTTGACCTAAATTTTGACGAATTGTAACGTCCTTTTCCCTTAGGTCCAGAAATAGGTCAAACTTGACCTAAATTTTGACGTATTGCAACGACCCTGACCTGTAGGTCAAAATTAGGTAAAATTTGGTCTAAATTTGGACGTATCGTAACGAATTTTACCTGTAGGTTCCAGAAATAGGTGAAATTATTTTGACCTGAATTTTGATGTAACGACCTTTCACCTGTAGGTCAAACGGAGGGTGACCTCGGAGCGAAATCTTTTTATTATATAGAAAAATAATATAAACAAATTAATAACAAAATTGTTGAGAAAACTAAAACAATTTAGTGGCATATATCGACTACATTTTTGTTCTTGAAAGAGAATATTTTTCTCAATGTGTTATGATATAATTTGCATGAATGACTAGCCTCGGTATTTATTAAAAATAATTTTACAATAACAAACTATCGCATAAACTTGTTGTATGGGGAAATATGTCTATTAAGACCTTGAAATTTGATTCTGAAATGTAATATTTCATCTACTCACTCGACTTTATTGCATAATATTATAATATAGATCACAGGACCACGACTTCATTACAGAAACTTATCACGTCAAAATTTCCTCTCCAGAATATGTCAAAATACATCCAAGAATATCCATTCTCCTACACCCTATTTTCGTCAAATTTCTCTTTATCCAAAAAAAATGGTTTTTTTTTAATATTGTTTTCCATTAGATACCATTTTCGAATTTATTTTTCTTCTTCAACATTTACCAAAGAGTAAAAATAACTTTTTATGTTTTAATAATTTAAAACTAAACTTATATTTATATTTTCTTTAATTTTACTTAACAATTTAGTTAATTCTAATTTTCATGATTATACCTATTAAATTAATTAGCAATAATTTTCCAAGCTGTTAAACACATTTTTCCAAGGAACAATTTTACTATAATGTTTATTGAGGAAAAATATAATAAAGTCTCTTGTAGAGTAAAATTTTGGTTTGAAATTTATCCCTAATTATGTAAAGTTTCAGTTCGTCGATTTAATGCATTTCCCTTTTCCAAAGTTTCAAAGTGTGTTTGGAACTTTAGAAGAAACTTTGAATAATTAATTATGAAAAATTACGTTCTCGACAAGGAATAAGTGCTGTTTCATATAGATAGTTATACAATATGATGACATTAATTAAACAACAATACGTTAATGTAACAAATAAAAATACAAATTTAATAATTATTGTTAATATTAATATTAAAAATTATCGTTCAATTTTACTATATACTAATTTGTATAGTATTATAATACTCATTTGTATTTTTTATATTATTTTTTTATTATAACTATTTATTTATTTATTTATTTATTTATAACTACACTGTAAATGGAAAAGTAAATTGCAAAATTGCAAAAATTAAACCTAACAACAATGAAGATAATTTCTTTCAATAAATAAATAATTATATATGTATATTTAGAAATAATGTGTTTAAATAAACGTTTCAAAATACGGGATTATTATTTTACTATATTTATTTAACAAAATGTAATTTTCTGTGTAAAATAATAAATAAAAAAATAATAATAAAAATAATATTTAAAATCAACAGACAATTCTTCTTTCTTTTAAAAACTAGAAGCGTATTTCTCCTTTTTAATCTTTTTTTCTTTTTTACTTTTCACATAATTTCTTGGACTTAAATGAGAAAAAAAACGCTCAACTCATTATTTATTCATTAAATTTCTCTCGCCCCTTGCTCATAAATTTTACACGTATAAAAATAATAATAAAATGCTTCAGATAAACAAAATTTTTAATGTTATTTAAATCTTTTTATTAATCAAACAACTTGTAAATATGTTAAATGTAAAACGCGGATTGTTAAAGAAAAATTATTTCAAGTTATAATGAAAAAAGAAATTCTGCATAAATGTGCCTATATATTTTCTTAAAAATAGTCAAGGAAAATGAATTTTAAACACGCAAAATTAAAGTGTCATTAAATAAATAAACAATCTTTATAAATATTCTCTAAAATTATTTTTCCGGTTTTCCTTAATGTTACTGATATTTAAAAATATTACAGTTCAATGCAAACATTAGAAAAATTTTATCAATTAATATATATAGTAACTTTTATTAAGTTACATATTTTACAATTATCATTTTTGAAAGAAATAAAATTGCGAATTATTATTACATTTTTTTTACCTCTAATTGAAAATGATTTTGAAAAGTTCAATATTTTCTTAAAGTATCAAAATTTATTTGTTTATAACAAATTTATAAACAAAATACAACTTGTAAAAAATAATGCCCCATACAATATCTACATCATTTGTCCGATAAAATCGACTGCCGTCAATAGTTTTCAAAAAATTTTATATTTCGAATTTGTTTAACTAATTATTGTTAAACAATTATTATTAATTAATTGGAACTTGTAACAAAAATGACCTATACAAAATCTTTATAACTTTTCCTATAAAATTGATTGCTGTTGACAGTTTTTAAAAATATTTTAATTTTTCTAATTTGTTTAAATAATAATTATTGTTTAACAAATATTGCTAAACAAATTACAACTTGTACAAAAAAGTAATCAATACAAAATCTTGATAATTTTATGAATAAAATCGATTGTCGTGTTGGTAGCTTTTTAAAGATATTAAACTTTATTCTAATTAATTAAAATAATTATTAATAAACAATTAAAAAATTTAAAATAAAAAACAGTTGTATTTATGTTTTCAATTTGACAAATAGTTAGTTTCACTTAACAATAACTAATTAATAACGTTATTAAGCGTTAGTTTGAGACATGAATTATTATTACAAGTCATATAGACACCAAGAAAATAAAATTTGTCATCGTGTAGGCTTCTTAGCGTGGTGGTTAGTGCGTTAGGCTTCAGGTCCGAAGGTCGTAGGTTCAATTCCCCTTATGCGTTAGTTTCATTAATTTCATAGATTTGCGTTTTTCTAGGTTGTATGTATCAATTGAACCACTATTAATAATCCGCGAGAACCATTTATTTAAAAAGAGAAATTACTAAATAATGTCATTTATTTACAATGTATAGTTTACTGTTAATAATTAATTGCTATTTTCAATTTTAACAATAAAAAATTAATAACAGAAGCAATAATAAAAAAGCATTAATGCCACTACTGGGCCAGTACTAAACCAGAACTAGATCAGTACTGGTCGCCAGTACTGAGCCAGTAATATCAAACCAGTACTGAAAAGCGTTATCATTTCGGTCAAATACCAGTACTGGTTCAACCATGGCGGCCAGTACTCCGCCAGTACTGGCGCAGTACTGCACCAGTTGTAAATTTTTGCTTGGGATATATTATACTTCAATTGACCAAATTCATTTTTTAAAAAAAGCTATAAACATTAATCAAAAAGAGAGCCGACCTTGACTGTGTTCCCCTATATTAAGTATTGATTAATTAATTAAATAATTTGAGATATTCTTTTATTTTCATAAAACTTGTCTACCAGTGGTCACCAAAAAGTGTCAATTTATGTATGTGAAGATATATCGGACAATTGTTGATGATTTAAACGTTTACTTGGACGACAAAACTGGGCCATTATAATGCGGTCGCCACAAGCATTATATGTTGTAAAATGAGATAAATTTTAAGTTTATCGTATAATAAAATTTTTGCTTTGTTTGTATCAAATAACACCGTTTTGAGTTGTCGAGCTTTTGTAAAATTTTTTCGCGAAGCAGCCAAAATAGAATTAGTCAACACTTTTAGAAGACATAAAAAGAAAAAATTACAGTATAAAGTTTTGAGTTTCACAGGAATCACTTATCAATCTCAGTGTCGCAACTAACCGTTAATAACAAGGACAATAATTTTCTCTGACATACGGAGAAGGATTGCCCTTGAAAACGAGCTCTGTTTTCAAAATTGAGAGATTCTTGTTTCCTGTTCACTCTAATGTTTCAAAATAAAATAAAATGCAAATCAACAAAACTTTTTCAGTTTAATTCAAGGTTCTTAATCAAGCTGCAGTTTTATCTTTTTTTTCACTATTTCATTAAAAAACAGATGCGACATTCTATTTTCAAATAATCGCATTCATGAACAATTAATAATGTAAGACAGTTGTATGATATTTATTTTATTTATTTATCTTTTAAAACAAATAGAAAATATGAAAATTAAGTTTACATGTTTACTTAAAGTACTTACATTAATATAATAATTTTTTTAACAAAGAAGTAAAATTGTGTTATATATTGTATTATATATTCGACACAGGCCGACAATCGGTCATTATTGTTCGACATTGACAATACCAAAGTTGGGTTTTTCATTGATTTATTTATCGATTGGCTTATTATTATTGATTATTTTTAGTGAGACAATAAATTCATTTATTACTACTATAGAAAAATTAACATTATTGTAATATTTAAATTTGCATTATTCAATTTAAAAAATTAACTTGAAAATTTCGTAATATTTTTTTAGTGCTGGCATACAATTTTATTTTGATATTAAGAGCATAAAAAATGGAGAGTTAAAAGAGGGTAATAATTTTCGACTTGAGGATTATGTATACTTTTTTTTTTATTTATATTGCATTTTGTTTTTCAACCACAGTGAAGGCATTAGTTAAAGGATGAGCAGCATGATGGATGGTAAAATGTGTGGCAAAAAGGTGTGGTGTAAACTAAAATAACATGTGTGAATAATGAGTGATAAAACGATATAAAAAGAGAAATGAAAATTTTTAATGTAGGGTGAGAAAGCTATTAGGAAGAGAGTCAAGTTTAAATCTTATATAAGGCAAGCAAGGCGAATATGGTCAGGTCAAATAGGAATATGCAATGTCAAGGGCAAGAATAAATAGACGGTTCAATGAAAGATAAAGGGGAAAGTGGGATTTTAATTCCACAATTTATTAAAGGAGTCGGAAACAGATATAGTCAAGGAGCTGGAGAATGGTCTGTTATGAAAATAAGAGCAGTAGGATCCGAGTTAAACACGCAGTTACGAAATGTTTTAAGGATTCCTATAACAGACAAAAAAACATTTTAAATTATTAATAAATTTAATCAATGTGTTATTTTTCCACATAACTTTCTTGAATTTCTAAGAACATTTATTTTATTGTACAATAATAATTTTTTAAATGATAAGAATGATTTCAAATCAGTATTCAATTATTATATTATTTAGCATTTGCTTGTAAATCTCAAGATCGAATTAAGAACAGATTTAAAAACTGTCAACTAACATCAAAAGTTTTTTTTTATTAGAATAAAATTACAGTAGATTATTAATTATTTAATTTATAGATAGAGTAAATTGGTCTTAAAATGTTTATACCTTAAGAGAAACACACACTAGTTAATTTGTTTATTTCTTTTTGTCCTGGTTTTAAGATTTATTAATAACTTTTTGTAAAAATAATTATGGGATATAAATTATTATGCAATATTATATGCATATAAATTATTAAATAAGATATTAAAAAATCTATTCAATATTATGCAATTTTCATTTGTTTTGTATTAATTTTAATTTTTTTTTGTTAACATAATTCGCATTTATAAGAAAAATCTAATTAAAAACGTCAAAAGAATAAGTTAATCAAGCTGTAGAAGAAATTTAAATACAAAAATTGTTTCAAGTGTATGAAAAGACTTTATGTCAATTATAAAGAATACAAATAATATTATTATATAACGAAAAATCATGAAAAAATTATTATTATTATTATTTAGTTTGAAATTTGAAAAAATATTTTTAGTCAAATTAGGAACCAATTTTTTTTATCGAAAATTGCTAAGTTGTATTCAAACCCCCACTAGTTTGTCAAAAATCAATATTTTAGAAATTGGCTACTTCAAAGAGTCCCAAGCAAAAATTTACAACTGGTGCAGTACTGCGCCAGTACTGGCAAGTACTGGCGGAGTACTGACCACCATGGTTGAAACAGTACTGGTATTTGACCGAAAGGATAACGCTTTACAGTACTGGTTTGATATTACTGGCTCAGTACTGGCGACCGGTACTGTTCTAGTACTGGTTTAGTACTGGCCCAGTAGTGGCATTAATGCTTTTTTATTATTGCTTCTGTTATTAATTTTTTATTGTTAAAATTGAAAATAGCAATTAATTATTAACAGTAAACTATAAATTGTAAATAAATGACATTATTTAGTAATTTCTCTTTTTAAATAAATGGTTTTCCAGAAGAAAATTATTAATTAATACTACTGAACGAGTAAAAGTCAATAGTAAAAATTTAAATTAAAAAAATAAAAAAACATTAATTAAATTACATTATACACGCGGATTATTAATAGTGGTTCAATTGATACATACAACCTAGAAAAACGCAAATCTATGAAATTAATGAAACTAACGCATAAGGGGAATTGAACCTACGACCTTCGGACCTGAAGCCTAACGCACTAACCACCACGCTAAGAAGCCTACACAATGACAAATTTTATTTTCTTGGTGTCTATATGACTTGTAATAATAATTCATGTCTCAAACAAACGCTTAATAACGTTATTAATTAGTTATTGTTAAGTGAAACTAACTATTTGTCAAATTGAAAACATAAATACAACTGTTTTTTATTTTTAATTTTTCAATTGTTTATTAATAATTATTTTAATTAATTAGAATAAAGTTTAATATTTTTAAAAAGCTACCAACACGACAATCGATTTTATTCATAAAATTATGAAGATTTTGTATTGATTACTTTTTTGTACAAGTTGTAATTTGTTTAGCATTATTTGTTAAACAATAATTATTTAAACAAATTAGAAAAATTAAAATATTTTAAAAAACTGTCAACAGCAATCAATTTTATAGGAAAAGTTATAAAGATTTTGTATAGGTCATTTTTGTTACAAGTTCCAATTAATTAATAATAATTGTTTGACAATAATTATTATTTAAACAAATTCGAAAAATAAAAATTTTTTGAAAACTATTGACGGCAGTTGATTTTACCGGATAAATGATGTAGATATTGTATAGGGCATTATTTTGTACAAGTTGTATTTTGTTTATAAATTTGTTATAAACAAATAAATTTTGATACTTTAAGAAAATATTGAACTTTTCAAAATTTATTTAAATTAAAAAATTATAAATTAAAAAAAAGAAACAGGCATTTTTCGTTGATCAATAATATAATTTAATGCCAGTACTAAACCAGTATTGTACCAGTACTGGATTTCTATTACTTTCTACGCAGTACTGGCATGGTACTGGTTTGGTACTGGCCTGCCAGTATTAAAGTGCGATACTGGCATAGTACCGAATTTTTATTATACCAGT